>CM076256.1:13614279-13704279 GCA_038380765.1 Odontothrips loti
AAATAAAAAAATTAGATGCCACTCCTCTCGCGACTGGTGCGCCCGACCGCATTGCATTGCAGTATTCCGTGCGCACTCTACTCTCCAACCGGGGGACTGACTTCCTTTCGCAAGAACTTCACCACTAATGATGTTGTGACCACCTGGGAAAAAGTGATTGGAATAAAAATGAATTAATATCGGAGCACTTTGAATATATTTTACGGTGTCCGTTGTGTTGCCCACGGCGTGTACTCGTGTTATACCTGCAGCTGATGATGCGAAAGTCAAACGTTGTGGTGGTGGTGGTAGTGGTGGTGGTGTTTTTGGCGGGCAGCTGTTTTTAGAGGACCGCTCTCACGCTGAGCCTGTCAATCAGAGTGTGCCACCCGCATCAAAAGTCGGCATCCATACCCCATCCCACCCCGCCCCTTCTTCCCCTCCCCCCATCTCTCTCTCACTCACTCTCTCTCCCTCTCTCTCCTGGCGCCGTGGATACGCGCATTGCATAGCGTAATGACGCTTATTTCGTCAATTTGACAAAATGCATAAGTGGGCTCCGGTATAAAGTGTGCGTGTGCGCACGTGTCGCTCGCGTGGCAGTCGTTGTTTGCAGTGTGTGTGTGTGTGTCTGTGTGCATACTGTGGTGAAGATTCCTGAACGGATTTTTTCAAAAAAGTTATTTAGGACTCTGCTCTTAAGTACATTAAGTAACTTATTTTCGCTGTCGGGATTCACAAAAATTAATACACTGTTAATTTTTTTTCACGTCTCTTTCGTCTTTTTTCAATGCTATTTTTTACTCTAAAAAGACCATTTTTTTTTGTTGCGGGGGGAGAGGGGGTTGCTGCGTGAGGCGCCAGCGCGCGCGCGCGCGCGCGTGTGTGTGTGTGTGTGTGTGTGCGTGCATGCGACGGCAGCGCGGCCGCTGCGGCGCAGAACGCCCGGACCAGCAGAGTTTATGCATAATTTCACGTCAACAATACCCCGCGCACGGAGAGCTGTTCGCCGCGGCGGAGCGGATAAGAATTTTGCTTTTTTCGCCGGATAATAGAGACGTGACGCAGTGTGTATCCTCCTGGAGTATGTGGTGAGCGCATATGCGCTCCCGTGCACGCACACACACACGCGCACACGCACGCACGTACATCGGGCAATCTCATGTTTCGCCAGCCACAAACGTTGTAGCTGCAGCAGTTCACACATCAAACGGTCCAGCAGACATGGCTCGTCGAAGTCGTCCTTTCTGAAAAGTCCAGGAATTATTTCTCATCTCGAAAATCCCCAGAATTTATCTTTCTTAAAATTTATAGAAGATCTCAGAGAATTTAAGGAGCTAGAATTTTTCCGAAAGTTTCTGGGGGGCACTAGACTTCTAGATAAAAAAAAATGCTTGATCCAAGAGTGATAAGGTTGACTCCGGTATTGCTATTCTGGGACCAAGCTGCGGGACCAAGCATCAGATAATTGATTTCAGAAACTCCGCCAAGAATCCTCAATTAACGTACGTTTTGATTTAATTCAAGCAGTATACATATTTTTTTTGGGAGTGTGCCTTGACGCACTGCGGGCGTTACGTAACACGTGTTGGACTGTCCCTGTGTGTGTGTGTGTGTGTGTGTGTGTGTGTGTGTGTGTGTGTTGCCCAAGGCAAGGCTAACCGAATCCGAACGTTCGCGAGGCACGTTTTCTGCTTCGGACTCGAGGAGCGAGATACCTGTCGCAGTGGCTTTTGCAGCGCAACGCCCTGGCGGGGGGTGGGGGTGGGAGAGGGGTAGGGGAGGGGGAGCGGGAGGGGGGAGGGGGAAGGGGAGGTCACCCGTGCGCACACGAAACCGAAAAAAACAATTGCGTGATTTCGTCCGTATATACGTCCCGAGATGCGAAGCTGCGCGAGCGTGTTCCGCGCGGAGGGTCGTGTCAGGGAGAGAGAGAGAGAGAGAGAGAGAGAGAGAGAGAGAGAGAGAGAGAGAGAGAGAGAGAGAGAGAGAGAGAGAGAGAGAGAGAGACAGAGAGACAGAGAGAGAGAGACAGAGAGAGGCGGGGGCCGAACGTCTAGTGTTGCTTGCGTGGCCGTTGCTGCCCCGACAGCCCGCTAGCGTGACTGCCCGGCCGCTGCGGCTGCCCCTCTCTGCCCGGCACTCCGCGCACCTCCACCTCTCGACCCGACCCCTTCGTACCCGAAAACTTCTCATCCCTGCCTCTGACCCGTCCGTCTCACTCGCACTCTCGGCTCTCTATGGCATTGATGCTCCGCCGTGCACCACAACACACACCCTACCATTTCCCCGCGCCCAGAAAGGTACTGATCAGTGCCTTGTGCTATGTCTGCTGGCACCCAATCGACGAACGGCTCTGGTAACACACTGTTGGTATAACCTGTGGGAAGCAGCAGTGCGACAAACGCCACCGAGTAAATCACCGAGTAATCAGTAAGACGATATATCGAACATCGACAAGACGATTTCTTATCAGAGAGGTAGCCAGCGAGTAACGTGCGCGCCTCCGCGACCACCAACCGTGAAAGTGGAGCAGAGACGTCGGCACCCTTTGTACCCCACACGGGGCTGAGGGGCCCCGCGCGGGCCGACGAGAAATAATATCGATCCCGGGCAGAGATAAACCTCCAAAACGGTGGCGCCGGCGCGTACGGGTGCACGCGGCGCAGCCGCGTTCTCTGCCCGGAGGCTTTTGTCGACGCGACGCTGCAGTCATTCTCATCCTCCCGCCTCCCGATACACGGAGGGGGGAGAGAGAGAAATGAGGGGGGGGGGGGGGGGAGTTGGGAGAAAAAAAGATATGACATAAATTTACAGCTCGATGATGTCGTGGGAAAGCTCTGGGATCATTTCTGCGTGTACAACAATTTTTTTTTGAGAAGTTTGAAACGGTTTTTGAATCAATAGACATGGAATGGGTGAATTAAAGGAGCCTTAACGGGGCACACGCACACACAAAACTAACCCGAACCAACCGACAATTACAAACAATTAATTCGGTCGAATCGTGGTCCAATCTGCGCGCGTGTGAGTCGTGAAGTTTGCCGCTGAAGCCAGCTGAAACAGCCCCTTCTCAAGCTGCGTGAGGAACAGCCGCCAAGGGAGGGCTATAGAGACGAGCCTTACAGTGAGGGCTGCGTGAGGAACAGCCGCCAAGGGAGGGCTATAGAGACGAGCCTTAGTGCGCGGCCGCTGTCATACACACATCGGTCGAGGCATTGCGTGCACGAGCCGTCCGCAAAAACTATCATTACTACTTTGATTTTTCGGTGCGTAAAAGAAAAAGGTTGTGGCGGTCTGTCATCGGTGTGTTTCGGCACGGCGTTGTCGGGTCCAGCGGCACCCATAATGACGCCCTAGCCGGCCTGTGGCCGCCCTGCGGGCCGCCCTGTGGGCGTGGCGCTGCCCCGGCGCTGCCCCGGTGCTGCCGCCCGGATGTGGGACCCTTTTATAATTTGGCGCTGCAGACGGGCAGACAGGTGATGCAGCTGGCGCCGACGGCGGCTATGACTGTTCGATCGGACACCAGAGCCAGTATCACCGAGGATCAGCGCCCAAAACTTCCACAGCCAATAAGGAAAAGGCGCCGGTGTTTTACAAACTTTACTGTCTTTCAGTTTGCTAAACTTTTATTGCAAACTTTGCAATAATTTTTTTTGTTTGAAAGGGGCTGTTTAGATACCCCAAGAACACGTTTTGGGCACTTTTTGACGTAGTGTAGTGGGCTAGCGGACTGGTCGGTGACCGCAAGATTCGGGGTTCAACTCTTTGCCAAATCAAAACTTTTCATCATTTGATTTCGCCTATTTGATTTCACCCTATTTCAGACCGGAATCTCTCAAGGGCAGGTATGATATACTTGAATGGCGTCAGTGAATTTGGAGGTTAGTCCCCATATTTCGCGAGGCCCTTGTGCGTCGATATTTTTCATATCTGATCTCGAGAGTTCCGAGTCTGAAAGGGTTTTTGTTCTTCAGCTTCCGATTCTGAGCCTTGTTGGAAACCTCTATTGGTCGATGACCACCACTCTTGTCGTTCTCATAGTGACGTCCGATCGACACCTCGCATCACGGAGGTGACTTCTCCCGGGCAGCGTCGGGTGAGGTGAGGTGAGGCCGACGAGTGTTGGGCCCTTTTGCACGCCCACTCCCGTAAATGTCAACGGCGCGGCGCGCGCATAAAAATGAGTCAATATTAGCATTAAAAGGCTGCCCCCCTCTGCCTCCTCGCCGCGCCGCAAAAACAGACTCGTTTCGACGATTTTATTGCGATCGGCGGCGCGGAAGGCGCGGCTCCGACCCTGCGCCGCTTTTTTGCCCGAAGTCCTCTCGGCGTGTTCTCGGTAGCAGTAAAAGCGAGGGAGACGTACGGGGGTGTGTGCAATCCGTTGGCTTTGGGCGCCGGCAAAAAGGGGCTCGCAATGCAGTGCGCCGCCCACACAAGTAATCTTTCGTACACCCAAATGCGAAATGTAAACTCGTGTAATCTTCGTATGTGATCTTTGGCAACCTCATGTAATTCCCACGTAATCTCCTGTAATCCTCATGTAATCTCGTAATCTCATAGTCTCATACTCGAAAAGCACGAATCGCAGGTAATCTGCATACAACCTTGAGTAATCTCTCGTAATAAGGCGGAACAAAAGTGAGAACAGGGCGGAACAAAGTGGAACAAGGTAGAACAAGGCGGAACAATGTAATTCTTGAAATCTCCTATTACCCCCGTACTCCATAAACCTTTTGAAATCTTTTCTAATGTGATCTTGCATAGGCTCCAAAGGCAAGTGAAGGACCACCTACCCCCTGCGCGCCAACCCCCACTCAGCTGCTGATTCTGAATGCTCTGACTTCTCAGTGCTGATTTAACGCTCCATTTATGCCAGAGGCGGCTTGAACGCTTTAGGCTCCCGTTTAGGCCGCTTAGTGCTGAAGGCTTCAGTTACTAGGCTTAATTCTCGAGGTGCAATTCTTCTCTAATGTTTAATTCTGAATGAATGCTTAAGGCGCTGAAGAACCGACTTTGGGCTTCACACCAAAGACTTCACACGCTCAAGATTCAAAGCTTAAGATTTGCTTCATCGGCGTGCAGCTTGAAGTGGACTTTGGCTCGGTGGTTTGGTCAGCGTGCACGCGCACACTCACACACGCGCGCACACACACACACACACGCACACAGGCACACACGCACACTCACACACACGCACACACGCACACGCAGAGGCGGCCGGCGTGCCCAGGCGGCCCGCCCTTGGCGCCAGTTCTCGGCCGAAGCACTGCTCGGCCCTGTGGTCTCTGCCACACCTTCTGCTGGACTCCAGCTGGACTCCAGCGCACGGCGCGGGCCCCGCTTCGCCCCGAGGGGGACTAGCCTCTCCGCTCCGCCTCCAGGACCGGCGGGGACCAGGGGCCGGGTGGTACCAAGCCAAAGTGAAACTGGAGGAAGTGGAAGGTCTTGTCGTCCGGTCACCGCAACTAAGAATTGTTTTAAGTTGGATTTCTTTTTTCAAATCCTGCGCGGCCCCACGCTAAGTCGGTATTTGGTCCCAAATTTCAATAAATTTCGCGGCAGATTTCAAACGTGGTGGCTTCAGCCTCTGCCGCACTGACTCCTGGAGGCAAGGCGGGCTGCCTCCAGGAACCTGGAAGGTTGCGCTGGAAGGTGCCTGAGCTGGAGAACACGGGCCAGCGACACGCGAAGGTCGAGTCCAGTTCTCTCTCTGGACCCCCCGATGATGTTAGAGAGGGAGAGGGAGAGAGGGAGAGAGGGAGAGAGAGAGAGAGAGAGAGAGAGAGAGAGAGAGAGAGAGAGAGAGAGAGAGAGAGAGAGAGAGAGGGAGAGGGAGAGAGAGAAGCTCGGTGTGGAGCTGCGGTGGCAGTCGCCCATGCATTGAAATAGGTGGGAGTGGAGGTGGTGGTAGCGGTGGGGGGGTGTAGGGGTTGGAGAGAGGTGGGTGGTTGGTGCCCGACTATCGACCGCTGTGCCGTGTCCCCACCCCCTCCCACCGTGTCACCGCGGTCATACCCCCCCCCCCCCCCCAGGACCTGCCCAGGTACGCGCCTATGTACCTCATGTCGCCATTCGGTACACACGTCGCACACTATTCCCCACCTGGACGCCATGTGTGTGTGTGTGTGTATGTGTGTCTCATGGGAGGTAGCGCAGCATGGAATGGCAGCCAAGCCCGGGGGCAGGGGCAGCACAGCACAGGCCCCGCAGGGCCCCGCCCATGAGTCCGACAGAGACAGATAGAGAGCGCCTGATTATACAGTGCAGCCTGCTGACTCACGTTCCTCTCTTTTTCTTCTCATTTCTTGTTACTCTTCCACGCCGTCTTCTTCTCTTTCCCTTCTTTTTCTCCTTCTTGTACTCAAAAAGGGAAAATGACGACGATAGTACCAAATAAAAAAGAAGAAGAAAAATATCGGCAACACCGCTTCACAAGGTCATCGCTTGCGAATGAATGGGACGACGACAAGCCCAACGGAGAGCGCAGGGCGGCGCAGGCTGCGCTTGGTGCCCTAATGAGCTCCCGACTGATGACCCCAGAGCAGAGCGGAGCAGTCGTCATCACTCCCCTCTGTCTCGGCATCCTGGGCACCCCCAACGCGTGCCGCGTGCCGACCGCCGACTGATGAGAGCCCCCGGCGGGGTAGGCAACATGCGGCGGGGAGGGGCACGGCTGTGCACCGGGCTGCCTACCTCAGCGGCGGCCCGAGCGAGGGAGAGAGATGGAGTCAGAGAGAGAGAGAGAGAGAGAGAGAGAGAGAGAGAGAGAGAGAGAGAGAGAGAGAGAGAGAGAGAGAGAGAGAGAGAGAGAGAGAGAGAGAGAGAGAGAGAGAGAGAGAGAGAGGAGAGAGAGATCGAGGGGAGAGGGGGAGAGAGAGGGAGCCAGCGAGAGAGAGAGAGAGAGAGAGAGAGAGAGAGAGAGAGAGAGAGAGAGAGAGAGAGAGAGAGAGAGAGAGAGAGAGAGGGAGAGGGAGAGAGAGAGAGAGATGGAGAGAGAGAGATGGAGCCAGAGAAAGGGAGAGGGAGAGAGAGATAGATAGAGAGAAGAAGAAGTTCTGAATGATTTCAAATTTTGGCGCCAGCAGGGGCTGGCGGACGGTCCTTCTCTCATGACGGCACGCTGGAGCTGAGGTGGCCCTAACTTACTAATTCATTCCTAATGAACTCACACACTGCGCCTGTCTGTGTGTGTGTGTGTGTGTGTGTGAGTGTGTGCGCGCGCGCGCTCTGTGGTCACCGCCCCGCCCCCTTTCCACTTCATCATGTTGTTTTTTTTCGCAATGAATTTTTTCCCCCTAAAAAAAAAAGAAAATTCTCCTGATGCGTTTCACTAAGTGACTTCTGTCTTCACTCTCCTGTCCGAAGCGCCTGCTGTCCGCTTAAGTGGGTCCAAGCAGATCACTTGAGTGTGTGTGTGTGTGTGTGTCTGGGTGTGTCTGGGTGTGACTTCACTTACACCAAGGTCGGGCCAAGGTCACAGCTTGTCTCTTCTTTTGGCCCTTCAAACAAACGCCTAACCGACACACGCCGCACCTTTTGGAACACCCTGTTTCTCTACACCGCGATCACGAGAAAAGTCGCAGTGAGCGCAATGAGGACCTTGTTGCCGCGCGCGTGTTCCAGGAAAAGAAGATGAGAAATTTTTATGGACAAAAACCGTAAGTCGTGAAGGCAAACGGAAGGCGGCTGATCCCAGGGCGACTCGCACACCTTCCGACGGTCAGCGGAGCTTCCACCTCACCTCCGGAGTCCGGGGCTCCGGTGGGGCTCCGGGACCCATATCCGTACCGGAGGTGGCCGTCAGAGGTCCCGGAGGCGCCCGGAGTGCCCGGAGGTTGGCGTCGTCGGCGCTCCCTGGGTGGCGTGGCCGGGACCGCTCAGCGTGTGTGAGTGTGTGCTTTGACGGCGAAGCTATAAAAAACGGGCCCTCCGCTTGCGGCGGCGGCGCCCAGACGAAGAAGAAGAGAAAGATGAGAAAAAAAAATTGGCGCAGATGAGCCGCTGTGTTTGGTCCGTCCGCCGGCGCGCGCTTTTAGTACTATAAAGTGCCACGCCTCCCTACGGCGCTGTCCACACTCACCTTGTTGATGAAACGGTCAAATGGGGCCGGATGATAAATGTCGTACATTACGGACGTGACAAACTGTACCCTGCCCATGCATTTGTCAACCACATTCAAGGCGGTTTCTGCGCTTCTCCTGGCCCTCCATGTGATGTTTTGATTTGACTTGTTTTTTTTTTTTTTTTTTTCGAGAACTCCAGAATGAGATCTGGTTTTTGTCTGTTTTTTTTTTGTTGCAGTGTACCTCATTATGTAAGCTGCCGAGCGCGACGGCAGCGACACGTTACCATAAGGAGACGGGGCAAATTGTTAATGCGGGCATCGCTTCGAGTGTCTCTACACTGACTCCTTTCTCAAAAAATTTCTCCCTTTTTGAATTCCAAAAATTGTCTCTCTTGAATGAAGTCTGACTTGGCGCTACCTTTGGCGGCTGTTTTCACCCACCTACACGTGTGTAATGAGCACCCTTTGACAGGGATAAGGGTTCGAGCCCTGCCCGGGGATGAGCCTTTCGTCTTGTCTTGTCTGTCTCGCTCGCTCTGCCCGGTTCAGTCGACAGCGATGAATGAAACGTTCGGAGCGCTGCGCTCTGGCAGTTTGGCGCCCAACTGGGGTGCGGGTCCTAGCCCACTGCGGCGATAGAAGGGGAGGGGGGGGGAGGGTCCTTGTAATGACCACGTTGTTCACCTTGGCCCTGAGCACGCCCTCACCCCCTTCGCCGTCCGGGACTGATGACGTGCGGGACGAGGGCCGGGTCCAGGAAGTGCGGCACCCCGGCCTCCGGTGCCTCCGGCCTCCAGCACGCCTCCGGCCTCGGCGGCGGCCCGGCGGCGGCGCCGAACGGGGGAGTCATCGTCTGCCGTCGTAGGGGAGCACGGGGACCTGTGAGGCCGTGGCGGACACGCCCCCGACGCCGGGGCGGAGCGGGCGGAGCCGGGCCCCGTGTGTTGTCAGTCGGCTGTCATTACATCCCGTGCCGCGCCAGGTAGTGGTGGTGGTGGTGGCGGCGGCTGGTGGTAGCGGCGCCGTGGAGGGAAGTCCGCGCTCAATTTCTCATACGCCTTGAACTTTCCCCCCGCTGCCCGCACGGCTGCCCGCACGGCTGGCCGCGGGTCGGCGGTGCAGTGCTGGGCGCTGCGCTGCAGTGCACGGTGTGCGCCGCGCACCGGGGCAAGGCCAAGACCCGCGGCGTGCCGGAGGAGCCGGCTAGCCGTCGGCACAGGCACTGACGTGACGTGCACAAGGACAAACAACAAGAAAGCGGCGGCGGCGGCGGTGAGGGGGAGGAGGGGCACGGCGCACCTGATTGGTCCGGGGGCCGCCGCCAATGGAGGAGGCCGCTGCCGACCAATGGCAGCGCGCGCGGCCCGGCCGGCGCGCCGGAGAGGTGGCGCTCCCCGCGGCTGCCGACGGCAACTCGACGACGGTGGCGCGGCGCGCGGCGGCCGCCGCAACTGAGCCGGGCGCGGGCCTCCTTCCACGCAGGGGAGCCCATTACCGCCAGTGCTGGGGCCGCGTGAGGGCAGCCCGTGTCCGAGTCCGTGGTGCTGCTGACCGTGAGCGGCGTGCGGAGCAGCGTGTAGCGTGCGTGTGTGCGGTGCACGAGTGCGCGAGCACGGAGTGCACGGAGTCATGTGGTGAAGTGTGCAGTGCGAATCCTGGATACGCGTGTGCAGTGTGTAGTGCAGTGATGATCGAGCGGCTTCGCTGACCCCCCGGCCGCCTTCGGCCGCCTCCGGCCACGGCCTCCCGGCTCCGGGGGTTAGGATCCCACAACCCAGGCCGCCTGAACCCGGCCGGACCGTCCGGCCCTCCACCACGCTGAATTTCTCGGACCTCGGCAGCCCGTTCGGAGCGGGTGGCTCGGGCGGCGGCGGCGGCTCCAACGCGCCGACACCTACCCCGTTGGGGGCCCCTCTGATGGGCACCGGCGAGGGTCTGGACCCCGTGGGGCCCCCGCCTGGACCCCAACCCCAGCACCCACACATGCTGGGGCTGGGACCGGCCACCCCCAACGACTCCTCGCCGCAGCACCCCAACAAGTCCGCCTTCATCGAGCTGCAGCAGCATGGGGTGCCCGGCGGGCCCTACAACCCCGCCCTGCGGTACCACCCGCACTCGCACCACTTCCAGCACCAGGGCATGGGGTCACCCGGGGGTGGCGGTGGTCCACCGCCACACCCCCACCACCCCCACGAGACACCGCCCCCGTTCGTGTCGTCCCCCAGGTCGGCGCTCAGCGCCTACCCGTTCCCCCCCATGCACCAGAACTCATACCCAGGCTACCACCTGGGTTCCTACGCCCCCCAGTGTCCATCGCCTGGCAAGGATGACCTCGACGGTACCTACCTGGACGGTACGTGCCAAAGTGAAGTGCAAGTGCCAAGTGCCACGACAAAGCCAGCCCAGTGAAGTGCCCAAAGTGTCAATCAGTGTGTGTGCGTTGAGTGTGTCTGCCACCAAGTCGGATACCGACGCTAGTGTGTGAGTGCGCCAGTGCCTGAAGCCTGCCAGCCTGTCTCTGAGCCAAAATGTGGATTACGCCCTGCTGCCTAGCCGATGCCGATGGGTACCGAGTAAGACACGGTCGGAGAGGACCTCGGGGGTCTTCATCCCGATGGGGAGCGCGGGAGATGTCGACGCGCGAAGTCCGACGCGACCGATAGATAACCGCGCGGTCACCGGACCTGGCGAACTGGACCCGGAGAGGTGTTAGGTGCCGCTTGCCCTCGCCAGTGACATTGTTTCGCGCGCGGTCGAGTTAAGCGTCGGTAACGACTCGTACACGGCGGCGGTGCCGGCGAACACGTAACATGTGCCCGACATGTAGGTGACGAGCTTTGTCCGCCGGCTCCGGCCGCCTAATCACAGCGCCATCCAAACCGCCGCGGGACACGCGAACCACGCCGCGGCCTAACGCCATGAAAATAGAGAGATAGTGTGAAACGGAACGGGATGAATGTTGATAACGGACATGTGAAGGGGAGGGAGATTCGGTCCAGCCGTCGTATGTGCGGTACCGGCGCCGAAATGAGAGGAAACATCTCATCGCTGGCCCGTGACATCGGAGAGAAGACAACAACTAGTTTTCTTGACGGTTTCGCGGGTCGGTTTGAACGTTTCCGCGCGCTTCGGAACTTGCCGCAACGGCCCGTGGGAAATATATACCGACATGGGGTGCGCTCCCTCAGAGGGGCAGATAAACACGGAGATGGACCAACTCTCTTGCGCCCCCCTCTCTGATTTTCGAGCTCGCGGTATATTCGCGCGTCGAATCCCTACGGACGGCTCCCTCTTCCATTCATTCGAGCTCGCGGGCGCGACAGCCAATGACAGCGCAGCGTCGCCCATCGGCCGACCAATCAATGGCTGCGGCGTATCGATCTCTCGACGACACGCGCCCGCCCGGACCGCCCTAATCGTTTCCTTTTCTTATGTGAACGACCCTTTTTCGACCGCAACGGCGCCGCCGCCGCCGCGCCGACTTTTCGAGCCGACAGCCGGCAACACCCTTTCTGTCAGACACACATACACACACACATATGTTTCGGACAGACAGTTCGGACAAACAGACGGACGAATCGTGATTTATCTCAGGGACCCGGCGTGACCCCGCACCCCCTCCACCCTCCATAACCTCTGCGTCGCGGCAAACGATACTTACAAACAAGGCGCCCCGCCCCCACACACAGAGAGGGCGGGTTCTGGAGGGCGGAGCGGGGCGGAGGGCTCGCGCGCGCACCGCCCTGTGTGAGCCCTTCACAAAACGTTCCCGCCGTCAAATCTTTGTGTGCGTCACGTCTCATTTCCACCGCCTTGGCGATGGTATTTTTTTTTTATCGAGTTTCCCCGGGCGCGCGTGCGCCTTTTGTCGATACGTTGAGGTGCGAAATGAATTTCTCATAAACGCGCAGTTTGTCCGCGCACCTTGCCGGCGTGTGAAAAGCGTCGTTTGTCGCGGATAGGAAATGGCCGATGCAGGCGTGTTGGTGTTGGCGCGGCGCGCCGCAAACAGGGCTGCATTAGAGACGAGCGGCGCGCAGCAGAGTCGCATGTTTTATCAAACACGCCGCGTGAACTTTACCCGCCGAGGGAGGCGCGCCACCGCGATGCGCATGAATCCGTGATAGAGTCCGGAAGTCCTAACAGAGAAAAACGCACGGGAAGTATGAGAAATCTCGTGTTCGGAACCCAGGCATTTTCGGTGATAGACACCCCGTTTCTCATACTTTCCCAGCGTCACTGCGTTTGACTTCTGGTTTTTGGGGGGGTCTTCCCCGGAGTGCAGCTAGCTATAGGTAACAGTGGGAGAGCGGAAAAAAAAGCAACTCAGTGAGACTTTTCCAACCGATGAAAGAAGGTCCGTGCATTTAGTTCTCTCTCGCGCACTGTCTCGTACGCAGCTCACCACTAGAAGGACACCGATTATGCCCGTCCGACTGATATTGGTTAGGTGCGGACACCAACACGGACACTACATTTTTCTTCTCCTATATTTCTTTGGTCGAATAATACTCAAAAAGAGTAAACGGCCCGTCTCCCGACGACAATGAGACACAATTTTCGCTGACGCGGCGGCTCCATTTGACCAGGTGCATCCGTTTGGCGTGACTCATGGCCGCGGCGCTTGTCGTGCTTCATGGGAGCTTCATGAGTCGTGAGATGCTACTTCATGAGTCATGCCTCTTTTGCGTGGAACAATGTGATGTGCCGCGGCGAACTTTGTTGATGTTGTCGCGGCCGCGAATAAGGTGTGTATGTACGTGTGTGTACGTGTGTGTGTGTGTGTCTGTCATGAGTCGCGGTCCAGGTTTACGAATCTTCTCTTATGCGCGAAGAATCGTGCGTGACAGATGAGAGACCCACGAAGGAAACTGACGCAATAGCTACGGGAAGCTCCTATCTGTCGGTCCCCCGAAAATCCGCACTGTTCCCGGCCGCGAACGGCGTCGCGGAGCGCCTGCGAGTGCCGGGGTAGGCCAGCCCGCACGACACGCGTGCACCGCACAGGTCGCGGCTGCCTACCCAGCAGGCGCCGTTTGTGCGCTGCAGAATCGTCCCCGCCCCTATCTCGGTTAAAAACGACTTCCGTGCGAAAAGTCCCACCGCAGTCAGGAGGCCTGGAGGAGCTGTGTTTTGTCGCGAGCTTCGCAGGCCGAAAGGCCCCAGGACGGCCAGGACGGCGACCACGGCGGGCGCGGTGCGGCGCCCCTCAGAGCCGGAGGGCCGCGGGGGCCGCGGGGGCCGCGGGGGCCGCGGGGGCCGCGGGGGCCGCGGGGGCCGCGGGGGCCGCGGGGGCCGCGGGGGACGGGGCCTCACTGTGGGCGTCGATTTCATAAACAACAGGCTCGGCTGAAGTTATACTGCTCCCAGCAGCACTCGATTTGATTTACCGCGAGAGAAGGGGCGGGAGAGAGCGAGAGGTAGGGGTCGGGCCTCTCTGTCCCACCCACTGGCGGGGCCCGTGTGCGCGACAGAGACAGGGAGAGAGTCGTTCGGACGCCGCCCCTCTGTGCGGCGTGTCCCGCCCACCGCCGGCCGCACTGGTGTGGTCCCAGCGGGGGTTTCCCCTGGGGGCGGTCGGCCGGCAACCCTTCTGGACTCCGATATGAGAAATCTAGTCGGGGGTGGCGCTGGCCCGGCCGGAACCGCCTCCTGGAGTCCGATATGAGAAATCTAGTAGGGGGTGGTGACTGATATGTAAAACCGAGGCACTCGGGGGCCTCCGACACACACAGCGCTTGCTGCCGTCCGCGTTTCTCATAAAAACTCCCCCGTTTCGTCACCCCAAATCGACCCCCGTCGGTCCCTGGGCTGGGCCGGCGCCGTGGACGGTACAGAAAGCGCCAAAAGCAACAGGTTGCCGCGAGAAATGATGGGGCCGCGCAAAAATGCCGTCGGCGGTCTCTGACTCCCCCGGCGGACGGCCGGCGCCGAACCCAGGCCGCCGAGGCCGGCGATGATATCACGTGCTGGGAGGTCTGTTCCCATACGCAATCTCTTGGTACAGGGAGGAGGGGAGGAGGGAGAGAGGTCGCGGGTGTTCTGCGCGGCGCATCGCGCGGCACTGCAGCAGAAACCAACCGCGCGCGGAAGGCAATCAAACGGACAAGGATTACCAAATTGATAAAACAAACGGAAATTAATTACGGTCGCGTTTGATTCATTTGAGCGCGTGCGGCGACGTGTTTTGGCCAACCTGGCCGTGCCCCACCAAACAGTCAGATTTATTTTTTTCTTTTTAAAAAGAAGCCGGTGTGTGCATCCTGACCGCACCAAACTAATAACAGCTGCCAACGTAACAAACAACGTAATAATGAAGTTAGCCCGTGTGTTCGGTTGGCACCACTGCCCTTCGACTGCCGGGCAGGGACGCAGCCTCCGCGCGGACCGCTAAATAATGGTCTCATTCATCTCAATCGGACGAAAGACAGAAGGAACCGGGGAGCAGAAAAAATTATGACGGATTGCTGTGAAATATAGGACGACGCTTGTTGTGTTGGTACTGCCGTCGGGGCGGTATGAGAATGTGAGGCGGCGCTGGTGCGGGGGCGTCCCGCAACGGGGGTCGCCTTTGTCGGCGCCGCGTGGCGGGGGAGTATGAGAAATTCGAAGACGGTTGTCCGGCGCCCATCCAACCTCGACCCTTCGCCTCTTCCCCTCGGCCTCTGGGACCGGCGGCGCGTGTCGGCGTGTGGGTCCGACACCCTCCCGGGGCCCCTCATGACTCCCGTGTCGACGGCGGGTTAACCTCCCCCACGAGAGGGCGGCCCGTGAAATATGGATGACGGGGAGGGTGTCGACGTCGGCCCCCCCGGCGCCCTCCGGCACGGCCCGCGGCCGCCCCGCTGTACTCCGCACGAAGAGGCCCGAGGTCTGCGGTCTGTGCGGTGTGCAACCGGTCGTCGTCGGGGGAGTATAGCACGTAGCCGTCACAGTCCCTTCCCCCGCCGCCACTGCCGCCGTGTTCGCCATTTGAATTCGTGTCGATTTTCGCGCGGTTCCATCCAGGCGCGCAATGCGGGTAGACGGGCGTGTCTCTCGCCGTCACTCGTCGCGCGTCTCTGTCACTCCAACCGGATGCGTCTGTCTGTCTCACTCTCCGGCTGTCCTGTCTGTCTCTGTCGTACACCCCTTTCCGTACGTCCGCCCCCCCCCTCTCTCTCTCTCTCTCTCTCTCTCTCTCTCTCTCTCTCTCTCTCTCTCTCTCTCTCTCTCTCTCTCTCTCTCTCTCTCCCCCTCTGGTCTGCTACACGGCGTCCATCACCGACACGATGTCCCCCCCGCGCCCGGCTTCGCAATTTGTGCTAATTTGTGCAACGCATTTATCACGGTTTTGTATGTGCTCGTCAGCGTTTCTGATTCCCTCCATCGTCTCTGACTCGCGCGTGTGTGTGTGTATGTGTGTGTGTCGGACTCCGAGCTGTTTTTTGGCACGCGTTGGCGTGAAGCCTCCCAGGGTGGCCGCCCCCCCCCCCCTCTCTCTCTCTCTCTCTCTCTCTCTCTCTCTCTCTCTCTCTCTCTCTCTCTCTCTCACTCGAATGCACGCAGTCAGAGGCGGATTTCTAATGAATTTCTTATCCGTCTCCTCACGCCGAGTGAGGAGCGAGCAATGCCGAAACCAATTGTCAAAATTGTACGTCGACATATTTTTGTTTTTAAAACTGTTGGCGCGGTTTGGTTGGCGGCAGTGTAGCCATGTCCGCGCGGGACGGGCGGTCAGAGCCCCGTCGCACCGCCTTCAAGCGCTGCCGCTGGGCTGGACAGATCGAACCGTCTGTAGGAAGGCGCTGACTCGGGGCTTTAATTGTCGGCGCTGCCCGGACGAGTGTTTCTCCTTTGTGTGCCCTGCGAGTACTAGTGTGTCTTCGGGAGCAGAAGCCTCTGACGGAGGGAGGGCTCCTGCAGGAGTTGTGTGAAGCCCACACCAACCTCTCCACATATACTCCCACACGCGGGACACTGTTTATTGTCACGCGGTACGCCACTGTGCGCATGCGCGGTAGGCATGGCCCTGGCACGTGGTGTGATATAGCGCTTAACTGTAGGAGAGAGAGCGAGAGAGAGAGAGAGAGAGAGAGAGAGAGAGAGAGAGAGAGAGAGAGAGAGAGAGAGAGAGAACAGAGTGCGGACTTCCGGTAGGGCTCCTCGCACATGCCCCGGAGGTCCGGCGGTTTGGTGTGCGCAGGGAAGTGCAATGACATGGCACTTTTCCCTCTCTCTCTCTCTCTCTCTCTCCCCTCTCTCTCTCCCGCCCTCCCCTTCCTGTCCATCTCCCGCGGTATATATCAGTCTGGATGCACTCCCTCCGTCCTGACGAACCCGCGCAGCTGCCACCCGGCGGCCACTGCGGCTACGGCCCGCAGAGCTGCCAACGGTGCAACAACAAAAGGGTAGTCGAACACACGACGACGCGCCGTGTTACAAATCAATCCAGTCCGGAGAAACCAATGCGCTCTTTTCACACCTGAGCAGGGATTCTGTCTTTGTGACGGGCGAGTGTGTGTGTGTGTGTGTGTGTGTGTGTGTGTGTGAGTGAAAGGTTGGTAGTGGCGTCGTCGGAGTGCCTCCCATGCCCGCTGACGACGGGCTGAGTAGTGGTACCCCTGCTGGAACGCCGCCCCTCCTATTGTCCCACAATAGTGCTCCCCTTCTGCTCCGGTATCACTGCCGAATGCCTCCACGGCTGGTTTCCAACACGTGCTGCCAACCTAGGAAAACGCACAACATACGAGAAATGTCTCGCTCACGCCCGCTCCCCGCGACGCACGGCGGGTCTCGTGTGGCCAATGAATTTCCCCCCCCCCCTCTCTCTCTCTCTCTCTCTCTCTCTCTCTCTCTCTCTCTCTCTCCTCTCTCTCTCTCTCTATCGATACATGGTCTCGGCTCATTAACTCCCGACCGACGACATAATAATTCGATGACAGCAGTATCTCTCTCTCTCTCTCTCTCTCTCTCTCTCTCTCTCTCTCTCTCTCTCTCTCTCTGTCAGGCTCCGTGAGGAGCGGGGGCCGTCTAAGAACTAGTACGTCGTAACGCCGTACAACGTCCCCGGGGCGGGCGCCTGACGCCTGCGAACCCCCCGGCTAGGCAACCCGCCCGGCGTGGGTGTCTTGCAGGCCGGGCCGGCCCACCTCCCAGGGGCTGAGGGAGAAGCTCCGCTGCCTCCTGGGCGTTACGTAGCTTGTGGACGACCCCTGCGAGGCGGCGGCGGCCGCCGGGGAATTGGAACATCCGTCTCGGGTGTCCGGGACGGACTGCAGGGGACGGGCCGCGCTCCGGGGGCCGCCGGGTCAGCCGTGAGTGAAACGGGGCGACACCCGACCCGACCGGGTCAATCTGTGCGGGCCGGGGCCGGGGTGTCTCAAGATAATAGACATATCGCTGGCGTTCATCGGCGTATAGACCCATCGATACGGGCGGGACTGTTTTGGCTCGGGTCGGCAAGGCGGTGTATGTGCGAATGATAACAGGCGGTTGGGCAGGCTGCGGCGAATGGAATGGTTTCATTTGTCGCACCAACAAGACATCGGAGGCAGCGACACATGAATGTCGTGCAATGTTGTTGTATTTTTCCGCCTCCAGGTGGCACATTGTGAAGTGTGCTGGGTTTGTCGTGGTGCTTGTGAGTTGTGAATGAATGGTGTGACGTGTTGGTAGTAGTGGTCTGTACTTTAGAATGAAATGGTCGAACTGAATATGAGTCACAAGCTCTGTAGAAAAACGATCTTCTTTAAGAATACGGAAACTCTAGTATAATCCCATCAGGTTCAAAAGTAAACTCAGCACAGCAGTCATTTTCCCAGTCTGGGAAAAAAACAAAACTGGTGTCGATCTCTGACAGGGGACGGGCATTGTGGCATGTCCCTTGTGTGCTAATGCATCGTACCTCTCAATGGCTTCATTGTCCAGAGCCGGTGGCCAATTGCCAGGGCTGAAGCTATGGCCTACTGCTTTTGCGCCAATTTTTCTTCTTCTTTGAGATTTTTAAATCGCGCGCGGCATAGAAATTGACGGCCCACGGGGTTGTTAACCCTGCCGAAATTGTCCGTCACATTCCCCAACGGCAATCGGGGCCTAGAATCAGAATGCCGATGACGTGAACTAGAAAAAAGCAGGAGTCTGTTTCTAAAACTTGCCAGTTTGTACGTTCAAGATTTGAGACCGGAGTTGGACGAAAGTGGCTAGTGTGAGTGCACGCTCTCCCTATCAGAAAAGGCCACATGACCTCAGTTTTCAAATCCTGGCGCCAGGCTGAGCCCAACTCAGGTCAATGACCCCAAGAACTGGGGCGCCGATGGACTCTGATTGAGGTTCACTTTCAACGAATCGTAATGTGAATGTGTGTCGGGGGAGTGACGTTGTCGTTTGTTGTTTGCAGACAAGTGCCTGGACGACGGCAGCCTACGAGTGAACGGCAAGGGTAAAAAGATGAGGAAGCCTCGGACAATCTATTCATCACTTCAGCTGCAGCAGCTCAACAGGCGCTTCCAGCGGACACAGTACCTGGCCTTACCGGAGCGGGCGGAGTTAGCCGCCTCTCTTGGATTAACACAAACTCAGGTGAGTCTCCGCACAGTGTACAGCACATCCTGCTGCGTGGCCAGGCTCCGTTTGTTAACCCCCCTGGATAGGAGGAGCCCGCGTGCGCGCTGGTCGTATAGGTTGGTAGCCCTGGGGGGTTGGCGATGCGGGGGTTGGCCACCCTCTGGCCGCCGCACTCGGTCAGCAGGGGAGGAGGGGGTGGGGGGTTGAAATCGATTCTATATCAAGATCTTGCAGCGCCGCCACGCGCATTGCGGCCCAAACGTACCACGTCGAATGGAGCCTCCATTTCTCTTCTGCACACATACCACCACCCCCCCACCCCCCCCAAGAAAAAAAAAGGGTCTAAAATTCAACCAGCGCCGTAGTTTTCATAATTCGTGGTGTGCGTGAGGTCTGCGCAGCCACCGCGACGGCACCCACTCCATCGAGTGCCAGGCGCCGACGCGGAGGGGGCCGCGGCCGCGTGGAATGGTTGGCATGCCTGTACTCCCCTCCCTCATGCCTCGCTGGGCGGCAAATTCGAACCTGGCAGAGCCGCGCAACTCGGCGCTGGGGCCGGCTAGACACACGCCGGCCGTGGCGCCCGCCAAATGGATTCGCGTTCAAGACCGGCCCTTTTCCGAGAATTCCGGCCTGATTTGCGGGAAAGTTTCCCCCCCTGCGCGCGCGGTGGTTCGAGTCCCGCGGCCGACGCGCCGACCGGAAAAAGGAGCGAGGTGGTTGAACCCTTCTCCGCCAAAGAGCAGGCAGAGCTTCAGCTCTGAAGTCCTGGCGCCCCACGCCAGGTGGATGCTGTGAGTCACTATCGGGTGTGAATTATAATGCGGAAGCTTATTGGCAGCCCACCTCCTCTCCTTACCTTCTCTCTCTCTCTCTCTCTCTCTCTCTCTCTCTCTCTCTCTCTCTCTCTCTCTCTCTCTCTCTCTCTCTCTCTCTCTCTCTCTCTCTCTTCTTTATTGTGTCGCGACGCGAGCAAGACTGGGCATGACGGGTTTGAGGGGGGAGGAAGGTTAAAAAAAAAAGCAAGCTGAAGATCCGTGAAGGACATACAGGACAGCTGGAAGCCCGTGGTACTGCTGCGGGTGTCTTCAGGGACGACCCCCAATTCTGCCAACGTAGGCGCACAATAAGTTTTCGCATGGTACAAACATGCCGCCGGATAGGTCGTATTTGTTCCAAGCCTTAAGTTATGTGGCGAGCCCGTCTAGGTTGGCTAGCCTGGGGGACAGGTAATTGACGCTGCCAGCGCTGCCAACCTACCGGAGCCTCTGTTTACGAGTCGGGCGGGTTACGATCCTGGCGGAAGGACGATTCGCCGGTAGCCGACGCATCCTCTCCGCCCTCCGCTGCCCTATAGCCGTCTATACTCTTCTAAAGGGCCTTCTATCACGCACTGTTTTCTAACCTTCTTCTATACCCTGCACAGAACTAACACCCTGCATATGTGTTTTCTGGCGCAGTGTTTTCGATTGAGTGCCGGGGCTTGCGGGGTCCGCTGCTCTAGTTTTGACGGGATCTCCAGTGTCACAAATATGTCCGGGAACTGGATTCCTCTCGCTTTACAGACGCGGGCCGCCTAAGCAAATGAGGCTGAGGTGGTGCCTCTGACCCCCCGCAGGGGAGGGGGAGGGATGGGGCACCCAATCAGGCCAATTAGGAACCCGAGCGCCGCCCAGTGCTGCCACCCTCCTGAACTTGACACACCAACATCCCTGCACGACGCCGGCGCCGCGTGGCGCCACCCGTTGTCGTAAGAAAATAAAAAGAAAAAGAACAGAATCTACTAGAGTATTCGCCATATAATAAAAGCAACAATAACAGCGTGGGCTTCGTGTGAAACAATTTGACTCACAAAGTACCTCGGCTCCGGCGTTCTTGCCAGCGGGACAGACGGAACATGGCACCATCATGCGCAATGAGCGGCCCCCAAAAGCAGACTCGTATGTCATGATACAAAGTTACTCCACGAATCGAAAGTATTTTTTTTTTTATTGCTGTGTTGTTGTCGTCACACATGCGGGTGGTATTGGCACGCGCGCGGGCAACGCAACATCATGGGGGCACACCTCGACACGTGCGTCACGAATTTTTCTTCTTTTTTTTTCTCGCCTTTCTTTTTCTTTTTGGTGGCACCACCGCAGTATCTTTGAATTTATTTCATTGGCGCCAATGTGACGTCACCGACTGCTCCCCCACCCGTTGTGGAGAGTGTTTGCTGTCCACACACTCCGGAGCCAGAACCAATAATCCCTGGCCGTGTGTGTTAAGCTCCCGCAGCCACAGCCGCAGCAGCTCTCCGTGGGAAACACGACGGACTTGACGGGACGCTAGCAGACGACTCGTTCGGCCTGCCGGGCACTGCCGGGGTGCCGGGCCGGGGGGACGGCTCCGGAAAACACCCG
The DNA here is from genome assembly GCA_038380765.1 of Odontothrips loti. Taxonomy (NCBI): domain Eukaryota; kingdom Metazoa; phylum Arthropoda; class Insecta; order Thysanoptera; family Thripidae; genus Odontothrips; species Odontothrips loti. The sequence continues at coordinate 13,635,277 of CM076256.1, forward strand.
GCCGCACCCGCAATCGGCTGTGAGTGGGACAGAGACAGCGATCAGCTGGGACGCCGCCTCCCTATCTCTCTCTCTGACTCATCTCATTCCGAGGGCCCCGCCCCCTCGGCCACACCCCCACCACGCACCTGTCCGCTGGACCCCCGCGCCAAACAGGTGCGCAAACCCATACACCAAATACATTCATACCACATAGATTTCGACACGACCAAAATTTGATTTTTCCTCTGAAATGCCTATTTTCCCCTCTTGTGTGTTTTTGAGTTGACTGGTGATTCAGACACAATGTGCGATCTAACACACGATTACGGACACCTTGGCCCGCGGGGCGGTGGGGCCGCATGCAGGCATTAACGCATTCCGACTGTGGCAGGCTCCGAAGGCTCCGAAGGCTCCGCTGCGCAGCGTATATATTAATTTCTGCTAGGAGGCGCCGCGGACACGGTCTGGCACGACCGGCCTGCGCGAGCTGCCCGCCATGCTTGTCTGGGTGGCAGCAGCCTGCCGCAGTGCGTCTGTGTGTGTGTGTGTGTGTGTGTGTGTGTGTGTGTGCGCGCGCGCGCTCGTCTGTGTAGGCAACCCGTGCAACATGGCAGTCAGCAGCGGCAGCAGCAGCAGCAGCGGAGGCAAACAGCGACAAAACTTTTCTTTCCCTCCTGCGAGGCGGTGGAAATCGGCGTGGTGGTGGTGGTCTGCTAACACACGCACACACGCACACACGCACACACATCCGTCGACCTTCGGCGCCGACGGGTACCCGGCGCGCAGAGCGGGCCCCGCCCCCCCGGCATACCCCGCTATGCTTCTTCCTGCCCCCCTTCCCCGCCGCCCGTCCCTTTGAGAGACCGGGCTGCCGACCGAGCGCCAGGCCGCCGTCTGCAGAGGTACCCGGCGGTACCCGGCGGTACCCGGCGGTACCCGGAGGCCCGGAGGTACCCGGCGGTACCCGGCGGTACCCGGCGGTACCCGGAGGCCCGGAGGTACCCGGCGGTACCCGGCGGTACCCGGCGGCCCGGAGGCCCGGAGGTACCCGGCGGTACCCGGCGGTACCCGGCGGTACCCGGCGGTACCCGGCGGTACCCGGAGGCCCGGAGGTACCCGGCGGTACCCGGCGGTACCCGGCGGTACCCGGCGGTACCCGGAGGCCGCACCTCCACTGCCCCACCCATCTGTTCCCCGGAAACGCGTGCAACATGCGATCCGTCGTCGTCCGCACCTCGCCGTCGATACCCCGCACTTTGTCAACCCACCGTCCGCACACCTCCCGTCCCTGTCGCTCACCCGCCCGGTGGTCCGCCGAGGTCCCGGTGGCCGCGTGCGTGGGACGGAGACAGGTAGCGCGGCCGCGCCGCAGTCCACACCACCGTTCCGCCGCCTTCCAAATGCATATAAATTCTGCGGCGCGGGAAAAAGCGCGCGAGCCACGGGCGGCGAGCAGCCTGAGTTAGTGCAGCCGACCAGCCGCCCCTGCTGGAGGAAACGACATTTTTCAGACTGCTCCTCTCACATTTCAACACCGCCCGTACGCATTCCTCCCCTCCCCCTCCTTCCCCTCTTTTCTTTTCACCGCCCGACATATCCCTCTGCCGTCTCGTGAAGTCGAAGGTATGAGTTCAAAAGAAATACAATAAATAACATAAAAGGGAAGACTGCTGTCTGAACGGCCGCGCATCTGCTCTGGAAATTTCTCTCAACCAAACAATTCGCGGGTGCGAGTGGAATCGTTTCGGAGAAATTTTTCATACAAGGCGGCGGCGCTGCGGTATGAGAAATCTCGGCGCGCCCAGGCGGCAGACGACGTCGCGGTGGTCACTACCTCGTCGTCAACGCGCGTGGCCGCGGTGGCCATGAATATGCATGAGTGCGAGAGAGAGAAAGCCTGCTCTATCCGCAGCCTGCATGCGCACACGCCGATATCTGATTAATGCGACCCGCCGCGGCGTTTAATTGATGAAAAACTTCTGGTCGCGCGCGTGCGCGCGGAAATTTGGAACGGAACAACGCGGTGAGCGCGGTGCTTTTGTGTGAAAAATAAAGCTGCGCGCGTCGTTCGTTTTTTTCTAAATTTAGGGCGGCGAGAGGGCGTTGCGTAGTGAGTCCTTTATGTACGTCGGCCCCCTTCCCTCCCCTGCCACGCCCCCCGCCACTCGCATTTACATTTTATAACCTGTCGGAGAGGTGCGCTCTGCACGGCTAAACGCGCGACACGGCGCGATAGTCATCGGAGGCCCGACACACCGACGCAACTCACTTCTGAATTTGGCGCGCGCGTTTCTAGACGCTCGATGCATTGTAAACATGGTCGGATCGGTCAGAAGCGAGCCGAAACATGTCGCAAGCAGCCTTTGACTTCCAGAAAAATATTGAAGTCGATACATCGATTATAGAATTATGACGTTTCGGTTAGTCAAATTCGATCCAGAAAATCGTCACATGAATTCTTTTTTAAAACAGTGTGGGGCACTCACTTACGCGTACTGCCACCCCTTCATGTCCATCTCGCGTGAAATCACAGCGCCCGCACTACACGAGTTCATTATGTGCGACTGCTTGTTGTACATTCGGAATTAGGCATGCACTTGTGCCAACCTCTTCGCGCGCCATGTCGCGTCTGAGTGAATCTCGCCCCATCACCACAGTCGTTCCGCGATGACTCCAGCGCTGGTAGCATTGCCGAGTAATTTTAACGCCCACACGCCCTCATAAACGCGCACAGCGTCTGCCAACCTAGGCGCGTCAAAACATAAAATTGCGCCTGGCGGTCCGTTGGTCCCTAGGAGCAATACATCGCTGAAATGTTGCTCGTTGGGTTGGCAGCACGGCATTCGCACTCTCGGGATAATGTTGGTACTACTGTGCTACTCGCATCGCGATGATGTGAGAATGGGCCAGGCCCCAAGCCCCATTAAGTCTAATGAGAGGGGAAGTGATTTCTTTCCTCTCTCTCTCACTGACTCTAGCTCCCCGTGTACCTAGCGGCTCCATTTGAGAATTTCGAGGTAGGAAGGAAAATTCAAGAGATCAATAACCGATATGAATCTCAAATTTATTTTGAAAGGAACGCCGCGCTTCGAGTAAAACAAACAATCAAATTTCCCGCTCGGCTTGCCGCCCGCGTGTAGGAAAATTGAAAACACAGCAACGGTCAAGGTCAGGATCGGAGGACTTACCTAATTACTCGAACCGTACTGATGAGTGGCGCTGATAGCTATTAACGATGCGCTCAGCTCCCACAAGATGGATAGATTACGGCTCACTACCGACTCTGCTGCCAAAATGGTTTATGTATTTATCATTTCGGTCAGCTGGTCGTCCGCGGAAAAGGGAGGAGTGGCATCAAACTACCCGGGTGCAGATGGCACAAGGCGGCGATGAAGCCATCCGAATCGATATACATCGCGCGTTGTCCAGCGAGGACTTTGAACGAGACATGCATAAAACAATCTCTCTCTGTCTGTCTCTGTCTCTCTCTCTGTCTCTGTCTGTCTCTCTCTCCCTCTCTCTCTCTCTCTCTCTCTCTCTCTCTCTCTCTCTCTCTCTCTCTCTCTCTCTCTCTCTCTCTCTCTCTCTCTCTCTCTCTCTGCCGTGCGGACAAAATAAATTTCTTCCGCCTTGGCCCCCCCTCCCCGTCCACGCCCCCTTGCCACGCCCCCGGAGGACCCACCCACCCCGCCCAGTCCGGGGCACTCCAGGGCCGGTCCCCCCCCCCCCTTCCACACTCTGGAGAGAAAATAATCGTTCCTGCGGTGGATTCTGAAGGACCTGACCCTGCCGCGGTGCGACTGCTTTGGCGCCAGCGGGGTCCTCCCCTCCCCCTCCCCCCTCTACCCACACACCCGTCGCCCCGCGCAAGCGCCCGCAATCCGGTGGACAGTCCGCAACAAAACCTATCGAGTGCGTTGTTTTGGTCCGGACTGTACGGTAAGCAGCGTATTGTGTTATTCCTCATCACACACACACACACACACACAATCACTCCCGGCCGGGGAAAAGGTTACAAAGGAACGACGGGCGCGGGGAAATTAATGTAGTAAATCACGTTTTCGGTGTCGCTCAGCTGACAGGACGGGTACTGAGCATGCGCAGCAACTCCCCCTCATGAGGTGGCTTACGGGATCGAGAGGGAAAGAAAAAAAGAAAAGAGAAAAAAAAGGGAGAAAAATTTTGCGACGTTTGCTGTCTCGGCTTCTTCCTCTAGAGGGTTGGCCCGCTTTGGTCACCTGGTCACTCCCACCAGACGCATACGTTGGACTTTGACGAGGGTTTGAAGGCGCGCTCGTGCGAGAGAGGGAGAGAGAGGGAGAAAGAGGGAGAGGGAGATGAAAGAGAGAGAGAGAGAGAGAGAGAGAGAGAGAGAGAGAGAGAGAGAGAGAGAGAGAGAGAGAGAGAGAGAGAGAGAGAGAGAGAGATTTTTCTGGAGAGGGACCAGAACCAGTGCTCTTGCTCCGGTGCACCCCAAGGTGGTCGGAAGATCCGACCTTTCCTCGCTGTTTACGATTTACGACTCTTTTCTCTCTTTTCTCTTTTTTTTTTTAATCCGAGAGCTTTTGGTTTCGCGCGCGTAAGACCGACGACATCCGTCTCGGCTCACTACTTGTCGTTGTGCAACGCGTCCGTCCCGTCGACGCGGAGCTGACCGCAGACCGTGTCCGAAACGCTGACGGCGACCGCGAGGAGGGACAGGATGGCGGCGGCGGTGCGGTGTGGAGTGTGGCAACGCGCCGGCCGAGCGCCTGCGAACTCGAGGTAGGCAAACCCGCCCGGCGCGGCTGTCTGACGGGCGCGGGACGAGCATGCCTCCCAGGGGCTCCCAGCCTCCCGGGGCTGTGCGCAACGACACGCCCACCGGCGTCTGTGTGTGCGTGCGTGTGCGTGCGTGCGTGCGTGCGTGTGTGTGTGTGTGTGTGTGTGTGTGTGTGTGTGTGTGTGTGTGTGTGTGTGTGTGTGTGTGTGCGCGTCCCTCGGGGCAGCGACCTATCCGATGAGCGTTCGTGTTTCATTCTAATCCGTGTCCGTTTCACTCCAACCCGTGCGGTACTGCATATCACATCTCTCTCTCTCTCTCTCTCTCTCTCTCTCTCTCTCTCTCTCTCTCTCTCTCTCTCTCTCTCTCTCTCTCTCTCTCTCTCTCTCTCTCTCTCTCTCCCTCTACCTCTCTCTCTCCCTCTCCCCCCCCCCTCTCCCTCTCAAAAATTCTATTCTCTCTCTACGTTTTTGGTGGGGCTCCAGCATTCAAGTCTCCGTTCAATTTTTGTTCCCTTCTTCGACCGCGGGTGGATTCGATCTCAGGACAGCGCATCTGACTTGGTGGTCGCCAAGTTGGCATAAACAATCGCGCCCCGGCGTCGTGACGGGACGCGATTTGAATATCGCCGTAAACATACCACCCGCACCACAACTATACCGGGCCGAAAATGTCCCAGGTTCGAATCCCGGCGGTGCACTTGGCCTTTTTTTGTTTTGATTCTCACGACTCGGCGGCATGAGGGAGGCAGAGGGGGTTGATGGCGGAAAACAACAAACAAGGTTATGCGAATCTTAATGCCGCGGAGGTTTTTCCTGAGACCGAGCTGCGCGCGGCTCGTATTGTCCGCGTGTTCGTCCCGTTTTGTTTTTGTTTTTGTTGCTGGCGCCTGTTCCCACTCGGAGGGCATGGGAAAGTGGTGCAAAAGTGCACGGTCAAGGTGTATGGGCAAGTGCGCGGGCCGCCACGGAACCGGGGGTCTGGAGAAAAAAGACAAAAAGGAGAAGAAAGGAATCGTCGCTCAATACGACCGTTCTGTGCCCACAGCTCAGAAATTATTCGATCATTTTTCAGATTTCCAGTCGACAGATCAGCCAGTGCATGCTGCCATATTTTTGTTTTCTTTGGGTGAAAAGGAAAGAAAAATACGCGCTTGGGTCCTGCATGACGGCTTGCGCGCACCCGACAGAGACAGCAGACTGACAAGCAGCCGCAGGCGGACAGAGACAGAGAGACACACACAGTCATGACACGCCACCGAGCGTCGCGCGCGGCAGCCGACCAAAGATCTCCCGGTGGCGGCGGCGGGGGGCGGCGGGGGGGCGGCCGGGGGCGGCCGGGCCCCGGGGCCGCGGCGTTCTCAGAAGCATCCGCAGAATGCCGCATCGCCACAAGGCCCCCCCCCACCATCACCGTTGTGCACCTGCCCCCCCGGTGCCAGACTCCCCAAAGACTCCGCCGCGAGCTCGAGCCCAATAAAACCTCATCGCTTCCGTGAAGGGAAAGCTTAATCGGAACCGACGTGGCACACACACACACACACACACACACACACACACACACACACGTTCGTCACCTTAGACAGCGGCGTGCACAGTCGATGTGGCCTGTCCTGCTTAGCGGTCTACGCGGGAGGTGTGTCAGCCACAGCTCAGTTCCCACGGCGTTGGCGACCTTGGAGCCTAGACGTGTGCCGGACAGGGGGTGCAGACAGCGCCGCAGTGGGGCCAACACCGCCAGGGTTACAAAAAAATTAAATATGAAAAACTAAACGGCAACCTCTGCGGGACCTCTCCTCTTCCCTCCCCCTCTCTCTCTCTCTCCCTCGCTCTCTCAGCTTACACCAAGTCGACGTTGGACAAGCGGTGAAAGAAAAAAATCTTCAATACTTTTTTTCATGTTTTGTTTCAAATTTGATAGTCGGACGTGACGAACACGCAGGTTGAGGTCCGACTGTCGAGGGGCGGGGCCAGGACTTGAATACACTGACCGAGCGACGCCAGGGCCTAGAGGAAGAGGGGGGGGGGGAGAAGGTGGGCGACCGATCACCATACGTTCCTCCAGCGGGGCTGGGCCTGGGCCTCCTGGTCAGGTCTCTCTCTCTCTCTCTCTCTCTCTCTCTCTCTCTCTCTCTCTCTCTCTCTCTCTCTCTCTCTTCTCGTGCATCGGGCCAGGACTTGGGCGTGTCCTCCTGAACGACACACGACGAGCGCCACACACTCGCCGAGAGAGAGAGAGAGAGAGAGAGAGAGAGAGAGAGAGAGAGAGAGACAAGGGGACAACAACGCGGAATTCAAATGAACAAGCCCCTCCGCCGCGCCGCCGCTCGTAAGTTTAGCCTGCACCGCAATCACACACATGCGGTGGGAGTACACACACACACACACACACACACACACACACATGTGTACGACATGCGTGTTCATAGTGCCGCCTTCATGTTCTGTTCTGTGAATATCTTATTTTCATCCTGACCCGAGGATGGGCATTTGTGTGTGTGTGTGTGTGTGTGTGTGTGTGTGTGTGTGTGTGCGCGCGCGCGCGCGAGCGTGTGCGTGTGTTTGAATTTTCGCGCGTCCACGTCGAAAGTCACACTACAAATCACTATCAATTGTTTCGAGTTTCTTTCTAGCATAGCCTCCCGTCCGCCGACGGTTCGTGAGCAACCTTCGGAGGGGCGTCCTGAGGAACAATGCAGCCTTATGCAACGGCTAAGGCTGCTGGGGCTCATCCGTGTGTTACATATCCGGCCGGCTCTCTTGTTGTTTGATTTCCACTTTTTCCACTTTATTTTCCCTCTCTGTCGATTTGCCTGTCCGCCGCGTCCATCTCTTACTACTCGCTCCGATGCCCGCGGGGGTACTGGTCTGCGTGTGTGTGTGTGTGTGTGTGTGTGTGTGTGTGTGTGTGTGTGCGCGCGCACTACTACTCGTGTTGCTCGCACGAGTTTTACATAACACAGAAATACTAAGATAAGGTCATTTCAGGGTCACATTGATGTAGTCCGCGATGCGGTTTCGCTCCGCGCCACAAGATGGGTAGTACATCAATTCTCTTCGACGTCGAACCGTATCCCAATATAAAAAGGAGAGACTCGTACAGTGAAAACCATCACTCTAAAAGCACACACATATAAACCTGCAGCCAATTTTTTTCCCAGTGTAAAAAGGAGGGCCAGGCCCAGCGGAGCGAAGCGCCGTACTACCAAGGTGAGAGGAGGGAGCCGCTGCCTGGAAGGATAGACACACGTGTACGCAGATTGAGATAGAAGTGCATAGATGACGGCAGAGGTTTGAGATAGACCAAAGTTGCCTGGTGCAGTGAGCAGCAGTCTAATTGAAATTCAAGTCGGTGTACCGCCACGGCCAAAGCAGCGACTTTTAAACAGAACCGTTCTGTCGAGATTTGCGTTGTGCAAACGTGAATCTTCAAAATCTAAAAACCAAAGATTTCTTAATACTACTGTATTCGCTAGAAAAGCGGCTCGTCTCTCAGTATTGCCCCTCTCTGTCTTCACTATCTCCCTCTCTCACCTTTCTCTTTGCCTTTTCTCTCTCTCTCTCCCTTTCTTTCTGCGCGCGCGCGGCAAAACTCAATCGTGACGTAATAAATGCGACCTTGCATTCTGGTAGGGTGCGCAAGGGACTGGCTTGACTGTAGCGCTACCTCTCTCTCTTTCTTTCTCGCGGCTCGGGGGAGGATCAGGTCATGATCTCAGTCGAGCCATCTGACGCTCCTGAAGGCCTTACCGTCTAAACAATTAATCAACAAACACCTGACTCGCCCAGGCGGGTTTTTACCTCCCTCCGTGCTCGCGAGAGGTTTCACCGCTTTATTCAGAACCGATCAACGGTCGTGGATACAGGATTTTGAAAACGCACAGACACAGCCTCAACCGTTGAATAAGGGGGGGGGGGGGGGGGCAAAAAACCCAGCAACACACGGACTTGCCAGAGCATAAGAATCCTCGCGAGGTATGTCGAATATTCGACGTAGTGCAGCTGCATGATAGACGTTCTATTTACAGGACAAGGAATTCTCGACGTCAACAGAACACGCCAAGCTCTTTTCTCTCGCTTCACTTTTTCTCGCTGCCGGGACCTTTTTTTTTGGTATCGTTTCTGCAGAAGTTCTCTCCTCGTCTTGCAGCGCGCTCTGCAGGCTGGCAAACTAAAGTCTTGTTCTTTGCTGCGAGACGTCGTCTGCTAGTCGCGTCGTCTGCTGGTCGCGTCGTCTGCTGGTCGCATCGTCTGCTCGACACGCGTCGTCTGCTAGCCGTCGATCCCTGGTCGTAAATTACGCATGCGTTGACTGGCGTGTGCGATTGTTATAGTGGCACCGCGAGTGATTCAGGGCTCGGCTCGGCTCGGTTTGGCTCTGCTCGGCTCGGCTCGGCTCGGCTCGGTGTGGTCTGTCCTGACTTATGCGCTAGCTGTCCGCGGCTCGTGGCCGCTCACTACGCGCCTTTGCGCCTCCCGCCTCGCCGCCTCTCTGACGTCACAGCGCGCCAGCTCGCGGTTTTGCTGGGTTCGCATGCACGATGGCACTAATCACCTCGATGGTGTGTTGTCAGAGCTGTTTGAGACAAAACCTCGATCGGTGGTCGCGTGCGCGGGCACTCAGAATGACCAACGCGTCGGGCAGGATTCCGAAAATGGATTCATGTGACCTGTTATGATCGGGAACCTCCGCGCAGTCTGACTTTACCTCGCTGCCGCGTCGGCTCGCACCTCGATGCTGGGTCGTCGGCGGGCGCGGGCACTCTTCCTCGCCTCGGTGCTATGCGACGCCCTCCTCGGTGGTGCGTCGCCGAGTGAGACGGCGTCAGCCACCATAAAAGGCGGGAAGCGAGGCGGGGGCGATTCGAATCTCCTCCGTGTGTGTGACGTTCATGGCGGGGCCCGGGTCCGGGGCCCGGCCGTAAACACTGCATATTCCAAGTGTAAATATAAATTACGTGAGACTTTTATTGGGAAATAATTAAAATGAGCCTCGGGCTTTGCCGGCCGGTAGCGCCTTGCGGTCGGCCGAGGGCCGGATCATTACGCCTACCAAGGACTGCGCAGTGTCCCATGGTGCCCCATGGTGCCCCGGTCCATGGTACCAGTGCGGCCAGGAGCTGCTTGGTGGCGCGCAGTGAGCGCTTTGGTCGTTTCGATGCCATTTCAATTAGAGGCTGCGTGCCATGGTGCGTGGCGGAGGCAGGCCGGCAAACCGGTTCATATACGCGCGCGCGCACACACACACACGCGCGCGCGCGCGCGCGCAGACGCACACTATGTGCCCTACGGTAGCAAATTGCCACCCTAGTCCCTACTCAGCACGGTCGTGTGACATCCCGCGAGGTGTCGGAGATGAGGCGCGGCTGGGGCAAGACGCACACCCCAGGGACACGGCTGGGGCACACAACGTGAGGGCGTGTGCGAGTATTGATACGAACATGAGCGCCAAGGCCTTGAGCGCACACACACTCAGACACTCTCTGCGCGCTGAGCGCGCTGACAGCTAGCCGACTGCTGTCACACACCCAACAGGTTGTCCGCGGCGGCAACAGGCCCCGCTGCAGTTCCTGTACGGCCCGGAGCTCTCCATGCAGACCGCCGTCGTCGAGGAGGCTAATTGGAGACGACGCCGCCGAGTGGCTTGCGGTGCGGATTCGCCCGCCCGCGCCCCCCGACCCTCCCCGCCGTCTGACAGCTGACGGGGAGGGTGCGCCAACCCCTCCCCGGCGCGGCGCGGCGCGGGGGTTTGAACCCGTGACACCTATTTTATGCAGTGGTGGAACTGAGAGGCGGCCGCCAAGGCCGACACGGTCAAGGCCTCACATGTCCGTGTGGACGTCAGCGGGCTCCGGGCGGCTCGGCTCCGGGCGGCGGCAGCCGGGCGCTCGGTGCTTCGCGGCTCCGGCTCCCCGCTCTGCACGGCCGGGCCACAGCCCGGGCGCTCCGCTCGGCACCGGCTTCCGGTAGCAGTTGAGCTGTCCATCACTCATCGCGGACCCCCATTGTTCTACGGCCACCTCCCGACGTCCCCGGCGTCGGCCCTCCGGTGCTCCGGCCGTGCCCTGGCGGTGCCCTGCCACCGGCCCTGCCCGTCAGACCCTTCATCTTCATGGTTAATCGTCATGGGAAGAGCCGAAGGGACGAGGGACGCCCCGAAGCCTCGGCCGGCCGAAGGGAGGCGAAGAAGGCGACCGGAGCCGACGGCCGAGCCGCTTTTTCGATCGCCTCCCCGAGATGCTGCAATAATTAATGGAGTCGCACTGCGGTGGCGGCCGCCGGCAACCGGGAGTCGTCCTGGAAACAGTCGTGGCCGATTCGTCACGCCCCGGCCCCCTCGGCCCCCCGCCGCCCCCGCCGATCCCCTGGTCGGCCGCGCCCCCCGCGGGGACAGCGCAGCCGAGGAGGCGGCCGGGGGGAACACCCCGAGGTCCCCGACGATCTCCGCTCGTCGCTCCGCTACAGGTGCCCCATCTCCCTGGCGAGGCGTGCCGCCTGCCAAGTCGGGGATGCCCGTCTGCAGCGCAGCGGTGTGTTCCGGGGCTGCCTACCCCCAGGCGCTGGCCGCCGCCCCCCGTGCCGCGGTGTCCCGATCGGCGGCAGCACGCCGTGTCCGAACCGCCGCCCCCCGTGCCGCGGTGTCCCGATCAGCGGCAGCACGCCGTGTCCGAACCGCCGCAGGGGCGTGCCTGCACGGCGGCGGCCGGCCCGGCCCGGAGCTACGTGAGTTCGAGCCCCGGCGGCGGCGAACGCGTTCGGGAATCGGCGCACGTTGCAAAGTAATTACCCGGCCGCCCCCTCCCAGCCGTCTTTCTTGCCCATCTCTCTCTCTCTCTCTCTCTCTCTCTCTCTCTCTCTCTCTCTCTCTCTCTCTCTCTCTCTCTCTCTCTCTCTCTCGCTTTCCGAAGAGTTTCGGCGCCGCCACTGCTCCTGTCGGGACTCCATTCATACCGACCCCACCAGAGCGTAGAGCCTGACGGCCTTCCTAACTCCGCGGCGCCCGGCGCCCCGAAGGACATCGCTCAGGTCGTCCTCGTGGCCGCCGCGGCACCTCCCCGTCGTCCGCTGTCTGTATATGTCAAGGCCCCGGCCCCGGGAGTAGACTCCGCCGCGGACGACGGTACGGCGGCGGGGTCGCGGGTCAGACGGCTGCCTGCCTGCCTGCCTGCCTGCCTGCCTGCCTGCCTGGCCGCCGGCCTGCTGGAGTCAGATCGTGACGCCGTGCGCCACTGGCCCCGGGTTCGAATACCAGTTGCGGCGGGCCGTGGGCCTGTCACAGGTGCAGCGAACTCAGACACGAACCTCTTGCCTCTTTCCATACACCGTGAACGGAAAAAAAGCCACAACAAAACACAAACCCAACCCGCCTTTTACGTTTCGCACTGCAAAAAATCGCCACGACATTTCCGGTCGCTAATTTTATTTTGCATTTGTTCGCAGGTATGTACCGCTACCAGCGCCCTGGCCGATACCCGTCGTCTGGTATGTGGTGTCTGATCCCCGACCGTACAAGATTGTGAAGAAAAAAGAAGTATGACAGTATGACATAGTGTGTTCATCTTGAAATTTTTATTATATATTTGTGGCTCGATTTTTATCTCGGAAGCGCTGGAGTGTGTGTGTGTGTGTGTGTGTGTGTGTGTATACGTGTGTGTATGTGTGTGCGCGCGCGCGCTGCGTTCGGTTTTATGGCACACGGTCATGTGGTCATGGGAGACAAAGAGTTAGCTACGCCGCTGACAACGGCGGCGGAAGCTTCCGGGTGGCGCAGCGCAGAGGCTCTCCATGTCACCGGGGACGGGGGCCGACGTCAACGGGGCGTCATCGCGCCAACCCTTTTCACGTCCACGTCGACGAAACACACGAGTACGCGTCATAAAGAGGGGGCCCGGCGGGGGCCTTCCATAAACCACGTGACATCGGGGAGGTGCATAGAGTGTGTGTGTGTGTGTGTGTGTGAACGCCCCCGCGGGACTCCCTTTTACACCTCACCGTCGCACTGCTTACCGGTGGGCACCTCGCGGCCTAGATTACTGCTCCGACCTCCCCCCCCGAAAAGGAGGCCCAGGCCGGCCAACCTGTTGGCCGCTATCTCTGTCGATATGCGCAGCTAACGTTGGCGACACTGTGTTTCCCACCGCGTGCGCGGGGGGAAGGGGGGCGGTGTGCGTGTTATTTTCGAACGTGTATGTTGGGGGAGGGGGGGCGGGGGGTTCCACCGGGGTTAGCCACGCGGAACAGCAACCGCCCGGCTGGGATCCGTTCCATGTGACTGAGGACCCGCGGTGCCCCCGCTCGGTCCCCCCTCCCCCCCTCCCCCCGCCCTCCGCCCCCCTCTGTCACCACGTTGGGACTTCCCGGCCCAAGAATGCACATGATTAATGCACCCGGGACACCCAACGGGCGGCGCGCACAGGAGCATCACTTCGCGCACTCTCACAACTTCTATTTTACAGAGTTAGTCCGCCGCGCCGATTTTTCATACCCAGCGCGTTTTTTCGTACCCGGCACAATTTTTCATACGCGACGCGATTTTTCATTCGTGGCGGTTTTTATTTTTCGTACCCCGTCCCTCAAACGGCCGACGCGAGTTTTTCAAATACCCGGCGCGATTTTTCATACCCCGGGAGATTTTACATGATTCCGGCGAAAACGCGGCTCGAGCGGTGCAGGGCGCGGTGTGAGTAGGCAGATGGCCGCTATCGGCAGTCGGCCCGCACCCCCAAGGCCCCCTTCCCCTCACCGCAGGAGGAAGAGGTTTTTATTAGTCAGATTCGACTTGAGATATATTGTGCCGCCGAGCAATAGCGAACCATAAACGTGTGTTGGAGTGACCATCGTGTCTGACCGGTGAGGGAGTGAGTGAGAGCGAGAGAGAGAAGAGAGGGAGACATAGAGAGAGAGAGAGATGTGTAAGCGTGCATTTCTTACGACTTCCGCAAGGAAGGCAGTGAAGCGACACGAGTGGAGAGAGAGAGAGAGAGAGAGAGAGAGAGAGAGAGAGAGAGAGAGAGAGAGAGAGAGAGAGAGAGAGAGAGAGAGAGAGAGAGAGAGAGAGAGAGAGAGAGAGAGGCAGTAGCAACGTCCTCCGAAAGGGGTGGGACGTCCTGCAAACCGCCGCCGCCGCGCGTGTGCGTGCGGAGTAGTGTCGACCTGTCAGACAAAGACGCATCGCGTCACCATCTGATATGAGGTACGATCGAGAGAGAGAGAGAGAGAGAGAGAGAGAGAGAGAGAGAGAGAGAGAGAGAGAGAGAGAGAGAGAGAGAGAGAGAGAGAGAGAGAGAGAGAGAGAGAGAGGGGAGGGGGCGGCGGAGGTCGATGGCAACCGAACTGCACCCGAGCGTCGAAGAGGGACTCATACCACGACAGGTGTCCCAGTCTCCAGGCTTTTATGACTTTTTATTGAGTTATACCCCTTCTCTCTCTCTCTCCCTCTTTGCCTGTCTAGGGGTGTGCGTGCCGGCAGTCCATACACAGGATATGTCCCTCCCTCGCCCGTACTCCGCCAAGCAGCCTCAGGAAGGAGTGCAGCTATGCCCAAATAATGAGGACTTAGAGATGGCTAAACACGACTTCAGCTTACTTCAGACGACTTTAATCTTTGCTCAGGGCGTAAGCTTGCTCAAAGACGAACAACCTAAGGTGTCTTAACCCGCGGCGCGGTAAGCGGCCGCCCCGGAACGTTTTGTTGGCGTGCGTGGCGCCGCCCGGGCCGGCTCCCGCTGCCAAGGCGTCGCCCTGGAGGCCCTGGAGGCCCCGGAGGCCCTGGAGGCTGTGATTATCTTGTCAGGCGTCACTCCGACGTCACCAGGCCGTCGTGACGTGGCCTGGCGTGGCCTGGCGTGGCCTGGCGTGGCCTGGCGTGGCCTGGCGTGGCCTGGCGTGGCCTGGCGTGGCCTGGCGTGGCCTGGCGTGGCCTGGCGTGGCCTGGCGTGGCCTGGCGTGGCCTGGCGTGGCCTGGCGTGGCCTGGCGTGGCCTGGCGTGGCCTGGCGTGGCCTGGCGTGGCCTGGCGTGGCCTGGCGTGGCCTGGCGTGGCCTGGCGTGGCCTGGCGTGGCCTGGCGTGGCCTGGCGTGGCCTGGCGTGGCCTGGCGTGGCCTGGCGTGGCCTGGCGTGGCCTGGCGTGGCCTGGCGTGGCCTGGCGTGGCCTGGCGTGGCCTGGCGTGGCCTGGCGTGGCCTGGCGTGGCCTGGCGTGGCCTGGCGTGGCCTGGCGTGGCCTGGCGTGGCCTGGCGTGGCCTGGCGTGGCCTGGCGTGGCCTGGCGTGGCCTGGCGTGGCCTGGCGTGGCCTGGCGTGGCCTGGCGTGGCCTGGCGTGGCCTGGCGTGGCCTGGCGTGGCCTGGCGTGGCCTGGCGTGGCCTGGCGTGGCCTGGCGTGGCCTGGCGTGGCCTGGCGTGGCCTGGCGTGGCCTGGCGTGGCCTGGCGTGGCCTGGCGTGGCCTGGCGTGGCCTGGCGTGGCCTGGCGTGGCCTGGCGTGGCCTGGCGTGGCCTGGCGTGGCCTGGCGTGGCCTGGCGTGGCCTGGCGTGGCCTGGCGTGGCCTGGCGTGGCCTGGCGTGGCCTGGCGTGGCCTGGCGTGGCCTGGCGTGGCCTGGCGTGGCCTGGCGTGGCCTGGCGTGGCCTGGCGTGGCCTGGCGTGGCCTGGCGTGGCCTGGCGTGGCCTGGCGTGGCCTGGCGTGGCCTGGCGTGGCCTGGCGTGGCCTGGCGTGGCCTGGCGTGGCCGTCCGCGGGAGCTCTGCGCGCCTCCGGGGCCTCCGGGGCGTCCCGACGACCATCGTGTTCTTCTCTCCCCCCGCTCTTTTTATTTTTCTTAGTTTCGTCGTACCTTTACCCCCTCTCTTCGTCCGCTGCTCTTCCATTCCCCGTAAGAAACAACAAGAGTGCCATTCGGTGGTCACGCGAGCGCAGCGCGCAGCTACCCTGTGACCCCCGTGAGAACGTCTCTGACCTTGGGGACGCATTGCAGTGCCCGGCAGTGCCCCATCCCCCGCGGGGGGCCGCCATGGCTCCCCGGCCACGCCCCTTCCCGCCCGTGTCGGGTGGGTGCACTGTCACCGAGCCGGAGCATTGCTAACCATTCAGTGTATCTGCCCTCCCCTGTACTCGTGAAACAGACAAAACCACAACCGTCTTGGTACGGCGAATTCAATTTCTTCAGCCAAGACGATAACGCAGCGAGGGGGCGGGGTGCAGAATATTTTATTGAAAAGCTATACATGAACTGTTGCGAACTGCCTTTGCAAATTACCGGAGGTGTTTTTCTTTTCTTTAAAAAAAAAAGTAAAAAATAATTCAAGACGAACGCACAGGAATTTTTCCGGTCGCGTCGCTCCCTTCCCTCCTGCCGGCCGTGTTCGGCTTGTCCTCACGCGATTCCATCCATCCCTCCCCCGTGCCGCGTGTTTCCCATTCAACAGCCCGGCCGGTGCCGGTGCTCGGGGGAGAGAGGAGACCCCAGGTCTGTCTGCTAATTTCGACACAACACACGCGGGCGCACGGCGCACGGCGCACGGCGCACGGCGCACACCCGGGTGGTGAGGCCCCGGCCCCCCGATGATGCCCGTGGGCGGGACCACCGGGACCACCGGGGCCCCGGCGGGCTGCTCTAGGACTCACAGGTAACACACCTGAATTCGTGAGTCCGAGCCAACCGCCGCGGCGCCCTGCACACACCTGGCTCGGAGTTGCAATATATATACCATGTGTGTGATTGGAAAATGGTGGAGAGAAAGGGAGGAGAGACAGACGGACGGACGGACAGAGAAGAAGGTGGGGGGCAAAGAGCGGGGCAGAAACATGCCTTCTCGTAGCGGAGCTATCGAAACTGTCTGAGAGGTGTCTGCTGCCCGTAACTAGTAATTTAAGGTTGTGCCGTGCAAGAGTGGCGTCGTACCGCCGCCGCTGCTGCTGCTGCTGCTGCTGGTCAGGCCGGAGTAACGAAACCTTCACGAACCGGCACTGAGTGTCTCAAGCGCCTCTCGGACACCAAAAGTCGTCAAGGTGTCTGAAGGTGTCTACCATAGTGTAAAGTATCTTCATGGCGAAGGGTAAAGGACGGTGTCCCAACTCATGTCTTAGGATACTTGAATGTGACATCGGGTTTCTTAATTTTTTTTTTGTTTTTGTGAGATGTCTTAATATTCGTCCGTTTGCCTTAACGTAAGTGTCTTAAAAGATGAACGTGACCCACCGTGCCGTGAAAGTGCGTTTCCAGTCGCTGTCCCGTTTGATTCGCGCTCCCACAGCGGTTAGCCAAAAGAGCAACGGCATCAGCACCAACCCCCGCGGAGGGGCGGGGCCGGCGCCCGGGGGGTGGCGGCGGGGGGTGGCGGCAAAGAGGTCAAGTGGGGGACCCGTAGCGTGATGTGGGGACGCCAGCCGCAGACTTTGTGTGTGTGTGTGTGTGTGTGTGTGTGTGTGTGTGTGTGTACACAGCACGGTTAAATTTATTTAAAAAAAAGACGTCCACACATATGAAAGTGATATAATGTTGTACATTTTGTTGACGACGCGTACATACAGTGTATACTGCTCGCGGTGTGGGGGGATACGGTTCATGACGCCGGGGGTCACCGTGCATGAGGAGGTCCCATACATGACGACTTTATCATGCTAATTGATCTGTCCTCTCTCTCTCTCTCTCTCTCTCTCTCTCTCTCTCTCTCTCTCTCTCTCTCTCTCTCTCTCTCTCTCTCTCTCTCTCTCTCTCTCTCTCTCTCTCTCTCTCTCTCTCTCTCTCTCTCCCTCTGTCACCACCATGTCGCCGCGCGCTGCCCCGGAAAGAGCGAAAGAGGACGAGTTGTGAAGCTTTAATCCTGTCAATTAAAAAGCCATCCATTTCGGAGCCGGGATTGTACGACGTTATATTGTGTTATGGAGTGGAAAATATTTTTCCCTCTCCCCGTCTGCTGCGAGTTTCATAGAGAAGTGCAGTAGCACACCTTGACGTGACGTGCACCTCTCTCTCTCTCTCTCTCTCTCTCTCTCTCTCTCTCTCTCTCTCTCTCTCTCTCTCTCTCTCTCTCTCTCTGTCTCTCTCTCTCGCCGCGGATTGTGTCTCTGCCAGCCGCCGCGTCCGTCGATAGAGATCGCTCCACATCAAATTACTATCAGTCTCGTTAACTGCCACGGCGTCGTCTGCTAGGCGGCCACCGGCGGCCACCGGCAGCCACGTGCCGAGTGAGTCGGAAAACCTGTCGGGCCGGCAGAGGAGGCGTTATTGCATGACATGATTGAATTAATTAGAACATCCTGTGCGCGCGCACGCCCCCGCATGCTCGTAGTATCATTATTGTGATTAGCAGTATATAGTGTGGAGATTTCGGAGTCAGGGAGGGTAGTAGTATAAATTTAAAAAGAACCAAACGACGTCATTTGCAACTCGACACCCCGTAAAAACCTCTCTTGCGGGCACGAGAGGGAGTTGATGGTTTGATTAAATCACTGCGATTAGTCGGCTCGATATCACACGAGATGCAAACGAATATCACATTTTCTAAAAGACGTGAATGATGACGAGGAAGCGACGCCGCGTTCATTGGTCGGAGCCGCCATCTTTGTGTCAGTCCAGCCAATACCGATACCATGACATGATACGGTCCAACGCGGCGCGGCTTCCGAAACAAAAACTAGGGCGGCGGTGGGACAGTCTGCCAGTCACGGCCCCCTCTACGCGCTGCACTCTACGGCTGGCTCTCCAACCAATGCATTTCGTTCGATTCTCCACGGCTTTTTCACCCACCCTCTCTCTTAACTGAACTCCTCCGACGTGGCCAGAGATGGTCAAAAATGTCCGCAATGAAAATACAAATCTGGCTGTACCAAAAGAGCTAACATTTTAATTTGTTGTTTCAAAAGTTGGTAGTGGTGCCTGACAGGGTACCAGTATAGGTCAAATAAAACTCAGTACAGTATTCATGCACGGCGCACGTGGACTTGCCCGGTCATGCCGACTTCTTTTTGTATTCATGTGTTTCGGCCCTCTCCCTCCCTCTCCCTCCCTCTCCCTCTCCCTCTCTCTCTCTCTCTTTCTCTCCCTCTTGTCTACCTCCTCTATATCAGCCAGACGATCGGTCGGCAGGGCGGTGCCCGCGGGGGCCCAACAGGAAGGTACCACAACACGGAGGAAGCGCGCAGCGTATACCCCTCAAGGGTACCAGGCCAGCTGCCGCCCTTTTGAAATGTTGAAAAGTTTCTTTTAAAACTTTTAGAAGCCTTACTTTTTTTAATGGTTCAGAAAGGTGTCTTAGACCTCTTAAGTTTTGAAAAGTCCGAAGCGCGCTGTGTTTCGGCCGTGTCCTACTGGCTCCTGGTGGAAAAGGGAACTCGAATTGAGCTGCGCGCATGAAACTTGAGCCCGCCGCGGTCAGAGGGCGCACGCAGCGCAAGCAGCGCGCACGCACTCAGATTGTCGTTGGGGTGGCCACACTGTACCTCACATACTAATAAAGCGGGGACGGCGGCACTCAAACATCTCGTGTCTTGCTTTTCATCTGGTTTAAATAGTTTCTTCAGAGGATAAAGAAAAATATTGCGAGGGGCGTTATTTTGACACGACGGTCATCTCAGCGCGTTCTTCCCGAATTCCAGCCCCCCCCCCCCCCCCCCCCCCCGATTAATTAGCTAATTCAACCGTCTCTCTCGCTCTAGCGCTGTTGCTCCATCCTCTTTCTCACTCTGACTCTTTCCGAAAGCTGCGCCGCTGTCCGAGTCGTCCCATATCAATTAATAAAAGGCAAGCCTGCACGGAATTTGAGCTAGCTAGAAGTGTTATTCGACTCATTTAATACATTGTCGCTGTGCTCTGTGAGTGTGTGTGTGTGTGTGTGTGTGTGTGTGTGTGTGTGTGTGTGTGTGTGTGTGTGTGTGTGTGTGTGTGTGTGTGTGGACGGGACTGCCGAGGGACTTCTCAGGACACTCAGTGCACGCTCGGCCGAGCGCACAGCGGCACCGCCGCCGGGGAAAAAAAAAGAAAAGCCACGTAACTGTATGAGAATTCGCGCTGCACAGCGGTATGAGAAATTTCGCGTCGTTATACCAGTCCGCGTGGGCCACCGAGAAGCCCCCGAGGGGCTCAAGTGGACCGACCGGTGACGAGGAGTGGGGCCAGGGGGGTCAGGGGGGCCTCGGCACCGCGGCGGACAGGACAGAACCCCTTAGCGCATTCTAGAGGACAGCCGGCCTTGGAGGCCCGCCACCGACACTGCCGCTGCCCGGTTGTCTCCTCTACTGCGTGTGTGTGTGTGTGTGTGTGTGTGTGTGCACGCGCAGACATAATTAAAGACCAATTTATTTTCTGGTTTACTGGGACGTTCATGTGAAAAATTTCACGCAATAAGTGTATGGAAAATTGAGCAATATTTTTTTTTACGGAAAATATCCCCGGTTTCTTAAGTTTGAAATCCGTTGGAAGTGTGATTGTGTCCAAAATCCGACGGCGGAAATATAAATGCCTTTGTTGTAGATTTAGAAGCTGGAACGCCCGCGAGCTAGAAACTGACTCTAATGTAATTCTCTCTAATCCGGGCATTGTTTCCTCCTTGAGCTTTTTATCCCTCTCCCCTATACGCGGCAGCAGCGGCTGCTGTGCAACAGCTTCAATAAGAAGAGGGTCACGCCGCATGCGGGCGATGCGGAGGGAGGGAGAGAGATGGCGAGAGAGAGAGAGAGAGAGAGAGAGATAGAGAGCGCAGGGGAGAAGCCCCGGCCGCGGGCCGTTTGTCCAGAGGAGGCCGCTGCTGGACCCGGCGGACAGATCCGCGTCAAACGCCTGCGAGAGAGTGTAAACACTGTGTGGAGTAGCAGCTCTGCTGTTGCAGTATCAGCGGGCCGCAGAGGAGCACCTCCCGCTGGCTGACTCTCTCACGGCGGGTGTTATGTATGAGAAGTGTAGCGGCGCGGAGTACACTTTTTCTTGCATTTGTTTTTGCCATTGATGCGCCGCCTGGCCACGCTCTGGCTGCAATTCCACGGTGCCGGGTACAGAGGGACCAGCAAGGGGGGGTCCCAATCCGACTCGCCGCCGGTGGCAGGGGGGCCCCCGGGGGAAGGGGGGGGGGGGGGGGGCGGGCGGTCCGGCGCGGCAGCCGTGGATGATCGGCCACCGAAGCGGAGTGCGAGAGAGAAACTTTTATTTTTGAAAAAAAAAAAAGGTAGAGAGAGAAAAGGAGCAAGGAAAATAGTAGGGGGCGCAACCGACCGCACTATACACTACACAACGTCACCTGCGATGGCGCGTCCAGCAGCAGCGCTACCAACATGCCAACGTTGCAGCCTCAAGTCCAACTTGCGATCGCTGTCGTTTGAATTTGGCGCGTTTGTCACTGCGATGCGTCCGTGTGTGTGTGTCAGCTAGCGCCTGCGGGGGTAGGCCGTACCGCCCTGCAGGCGAGCCCGGCAGGTTTGCCTACCCTCCGCTTCGCAGGCGCTCTGGAGTCCCCGCTGCGCGTCTCTGGCCGTCTCCCGCCGTCACAATTCCCCAGGATTTACGGTTTTGAATAAACATTTTGATGGGTCGGGGGGGGGGGGGGGGGGGGGGGGGGGCGAAGATGGAGATAGAGAGAGAGAGAGAGGGGGGGGGGGGATAAGGGAGGAAGGGTGAAGAAGGAGGTGTGTCCCGTGTAGCTTCGCGCCCCGGGCGCCTTCCCTCCCTAAACAACAACAACAACACCAGGAGGGCGGTGCGTCTGCCTGCCGTCCCCAGGGGCGAACGCTGCGGTGTTCCAGGTAAAGCCGCCTCTCTCTCTCTCTCTCTCTCTCTCTCTCTCTCTCTCTCTCTCTCTCTCTCTCTCTCTCTCTCTCTCTCTCTCATACTTAGAGCCCGCGCGCGTTTCGCGTTCGACTCAAAGAAGGCTGGAGGAGGAAAAAAAATAAAAATAAAGAAAAAGAAGTAAAGCAGGGGGAAAAAAACGAGCAAGAAAACACAGAAGTGATCGCACGTACACGAACGTGTTGCAGAAAGTGCGGTAATACCAGTGATTTCTAGTCCCGGCCTGGGCTGTGCCGGGCTGTGCCGGGCTGTGCCGGGCCCACCTGTGGGTCCCTGGGCACGGCCGGGCCGGGGCCGGGCGGTGGCCGCACGCTGAACCGCGTATCTCGCCTGCCGCTCTCCTAGAGTTGCGCTCTGATTGGCCGCGGGCTGGACGAGGCCGTTGTCTGTCTGCACCAATGGCGTTCCGTCTCTGAGCCGCGTGCTGACCGTTAACTGAGTTTTTATGATATCGCCGTTTCCGCCCAAAAAAAAAAAATCGCAGGGGAAAGAAACGGGAACGCACCCGCGTCTCGAGGTTTTGCGATGTAAAATAATGATAAAAAATGAACGCGACAAGAGTTTCCACCCTGCAAAGTGATCGGAAACTGTTTGCTGTTTGGAATGAAACTAAAACAGCGCAACATTTCTGCGGAGGCAGAGAAAAAAAAAAAAGGAGGGGGAAAAAAGGCTGATTTTCTTGCGTGGGAACATGCAAACTGGGCTGCATATCGGAGTGGTTGTATCGACGTACCGAAACACCCCGGCGGCGGCCGCTGCCTCGACAACAATTTTCGGCATGCTTGGCGCCTACATGCCTCGTACTGAGAGTACCCGCCGCACCGAGGCCTTGACCTTTCTTTCTTTTTCTTCTTTTTCTTTTTTTCTTCAAAATAAAATATGTTCGACTGCTTGTACGGCGGCGGCAGCAGAGCGGTAGATACAATGCTGAACGGTGTCATCGCCTCACGCCGCCCGGCGCCTGAACTTCTCATACCGAGTCACGTCGTTGTCGGAGCTCTGTGTGTGTGTGTGTGTGTGTGTGCGCGCGCGCGGAGGGTGTGTCGTTCCTTGGCTGGACCGGTACGGTCGTTCCCTCTAGTAGTGTTGTATCACCGCCACCCGTCGGACACCACCGCTGCTAGCTGCCGCTGCTCGACGGAGTCCTGGCGACGTGCACGACCCAAGGTTTCCTTGTCGTATTGCGTTGCCCTCGGGGCACACGCGGCGCGCCACGCCTTACCCCCTCCGGGGCCTCTGGGGGACCGAGCCGCCGGGACTGGAGTCTGGACCCGGGCGAGTCGGCGCCGGCGGCTGGACTGGACTGCGGCGGACGGCAGGCAGGCAACTGTCGGGGCGTGAGCGCGTAGGCTGCACGGGCCCGCCACGGCTCCGCCACGGCCCGCCACGCCCCGCCACGGCCCGCCACGCCCAGCCACCTTCCCAGAAAGACCTTCTGACAAGTCAACCTGCCTACACTGTCAACGCCTCACGACTCCTTCCCTCTGCGATCGCAGCCTTCGAGTCGTCGCACTGAATATCGGTCGTACGGACCCCCTTCGTCGTGACCGAAGGGTCCACCACTCGTGAAAGATGTGACGATCTAAGAATGATTTTTTGGTGATTTTTTTTTTCGTTTTTTTTTTGGTTAATGTTCTCTTTTTTTACTGTTTTTTTCCCTGAATTTTCTCTGTTTTTATTTTGAGTGTGTGCATAGATGTTTTTTGTCGACCCGCCTGTGACGAAAACCACAGCCGCCCCGGTTATCTCAGTGTTACTCACGCCCACCGCCCCCTCTTCTGTTGCAGGTCAAGATTTGGTTCCAAAATCGGCGGAGCAAGTACAAGAAGATGATGAAGGCGGCCCAGCAGGCGGGCGGCGGCCACAACAACAACAACAACTCGAGCGGGGGCGGCGGGGGCCTCGGCCAGCCCCACACCTCCCTGCCCGGCCCCCACAGCCCCCAACCTCCTCACATGGGAGGTGAGTCGAGTAAGTGAAACGGCCAATTTTAGTAAAAATTACTCTTTACTCTTCTTTTCAATTCCTATCACTCTTTTCGTAAAATGTCACACTGCTCGCATCGTGTCAGACACCCCCCCTAGTTAGGGCCATCTGCCCGAGGCGACTCGCCGCTCGCACAGAGCGGATTGATTCTTCGTTGGCACCTTTGATCGCGAAGTTCTCCGCTCTCTCTCCTCTCTCTCTCTCTCTCTCTCTCTCTCTCTCTCTCTCTCTCTCTCTCTCTCTCTCTCTCTCTCTCTCTCTCTCTCTCTCTCTCTCTCTCTCTTGAGAGACTGAGGCTGAGCGCGAGAGAGACAGAGAGCGTTGGCATTGGCCAACAATTGGCACGTCTTCCCGCGGTGTGGCGAATCTCGCACCGCGTACCCTTCCTAGAGGACGCCGAAGCGCCATTGTAGGTGACGCGAGTGCGAAAATATGATATAAGGAACGAAATGTCGCGTACGGCGCCTTTGTCGCGATTGTAATTACGGTCCGGCACAATGCAGAAGGCGGTGATAACGCGACGCGAAAGCAGCGCCCGGTTCAAAAAGCCCGCACTTTCTTCACCTTCTTCTCTCCTCTCCTCTCCTCTCCTTCTCCCTCTCGCCGGGCTCTCACTCACGCTGTCCTTGTTGCTCCTGCAGGTGGAGGCTCGTCGTCCGGCTCGCAGCCCAGCCCCTCGGGCAACTACATGCCACACCAGACGCCCACCCCGAGCTCGACGCCCGTCAGCGACATGTCCCCGGGCCCCCACGGCCTCTCCCAGAGCCCCCCCGTGGGGCCCATGGTCGGCAGCTGGGACGTCAAGCCCCCCATGCCCCACCACCCCCAGAGCCACCACCCTCCCCACCACCCGCCGCACCCCGGCTACATGCCGCAGTACTCGTGGTACCAGGCGGAACCCAACCCCGGCCTGCTCACGTAAGTCCATCAGTTTTTTTTTAAATTCTTGTATTTTTTACTACACACAATATGTATGTGTGTGTTTTTACTTTTTTCAATGTCGTCCTTGAATATGACGTTCCAAACAAACAATAGTAATAGTAAAAAAAAAAATGCAAAATTTGTGAAAACTTTTGAAATGTTGCTACAGCGTGTTTCCATTGTCTGTTACAGAGTTTGGCCATAGCGTTGACCCTGGGGCCTAGCGACGGCTGGCAGCGAGCGGCGACGGTAGTTGGCCAGAGTCTGCGGTCTCTTCCGGTTCCGGCGACAGGGCGGCCAACACAAAACGCGGACAAAAAAAAACACAAATTTTTGCACGTGACTGAGTCGGCCAACCTACTCTAAAGAGAGAAAATGAACGAAAGATGAAGGATATTTTTGGGGAAAATTAGTGAATACTTTTGCTACTTAAGGGGCGCTCTGACTTGCGCAGAGTCGTTGCTTGGAGTAGAAAGCGAGGATGGGGCCTGCTGTGGTTGGTGGGAACCTTTTCGGAGGTCCTCGTTCAGAGCCAATCAGATCGCGTTCTACTTCCCAGCCGTCTCTGACTTTGCTACTGCCGAGTGCGACAGTTTCGCACCCAACTTTCGGTCCATTAATCTCCAGCACGGGCTCTTCACTTTGCCCTCTCTGAAAGGCTATCGTTTTGCTCTTCATGTGTGCATGGTCTGACAAGTACTTACTGAATTCAATGTTGAAGTTTTTGTTGTTTTAGTTACGCAGCCCAATTTAGTTTTGGTCAAAAACCGCCGACCCTCGCTCGTCACTCGTCTTGTGATCGTGTCCCCTTATTGTTGTTGTTGTTTTTTTTTGAGAGGGATGTGGACAACTAATAGGGATTTATGGCATTTATTTACAAATGTTACCGTTCTTGATACTGCAGACAATTTAAGAAACTTTGGTGTCGTACGTATTTGTATATATTGTTAGGAATTTTTATTTGTTTTTAAGTCTGAATGTTATAAAAAATACCTATTAAACTCTAATTGAAAGTGTGGTTCAAAATTTAACTGTTGAGCGCGAGACAGGTACAAACCGTAAATGTTTATACGAAAAACAGTGTTTTGATGGCTTTTTGTGAAAATGTGGAGCTAAAATCTGTGCGACCTTAGATAATATATTTAAAGAAATTTGTGCAGGATTCCAAAGAAAGCAACAAAAAGTAATAAGTGTATATTTGTGAAAGTCAAATTATTGTTGTGGATTTGTTATTTTAGTATGTTAAACTTAGTGGAATGCAATTTAAATATCTTGGACGGAAATCATTTAAGAGGAAGAAAGTTTGTCCACTGACTTCGCCAGCTACTTGTAATATATTGTGTATGTAATATATATATATATATTAGCTCATAAATGTCGTAGGGATTTCCGTCCGACGCATTTATTTTGTGTTTTGCTAGAACAAACTTGATTTATATTATAATATAAATAGAACCAAAACTACCCCGTTTTGCCTCATTCCCAAAAGCACCCCCTCCATCCCCCACCACCATCACCACTTTTCTCCCTGTTTGTCACGCCCTACCCTCCGCTGGAAGTGGCGCGCAACTCTGTGGTCCTTTTTTCGCTTCCACTGAGGCGCAGCAGCCGAGGAGAGAGGGGCCAGCAAAAAAAAAAAAAAAAAAGGGGAACGGTTTCCGATACGTTAGAGAGAGAGAGAGAGAGAGAGAGAGAGAGAGAGAGAGAGAGAGAGAGAGAGAGAGAGAGAGAGAGAGAGAGAGAGAGAGAGAGAGAGAGAGAGAGAGAGAGAGAGAGAGAGAGAGAGAGAGAGAGAGAGAGAGAGAGAGAGAAGCACGCCCACGAAGCAGAATAAATAGGGAAGTGGTGGCGTATCGGAGGCGAATACGACTCGGCAGGACCACGCGCGCCCGCCAGAGCGTATCGCTGGAGGGCCCAACTGGCTGGAAGCGCTAGGACTCTGCTGGAGTCGCGGCGCCTCGGAGAAATTCGTCAAAATGACACACCGCTGCAGCGGGTTACTACCAACACTAGCACCACACCGAGTACCAACCAACGCGCTCATATTAATTCCCGAAAGGTCACGCGACCTCATTTTCGAAACATTTTTCGTCTCTTTCATTCTCAGAGTGTGAACGTGCGTCCGAAAATCGGGACGAGGATTTTTATCAGTTGCGGGGCGTATTGAAGGCAGAAGGCGTTGGTTGTGACACAGTGCGGTGCGCCGCGGGCAGCCTGCAGCTCAGCGCAGCCCAGCAGCATTGCGCTCCCGGCGCTGCAATGGCTCTATCGCAGGGACTCGCCTCGCAGGGCCCCGCAGGGCCCCGCAGGGCCCCGTGCAGACACCGCAATGCGCTCCGCAGCGGCAGCAGCAGCGGCAGCAGCGAGCTCGAGATACTCAGGTGCACACTCTCCGTGTGGGGTGCCTAAGCCTAGCCACACTGAAAAAAAAAAAAACATCGCTAGGAGAGTACCAACAAGAAAAATACAGCACGAGAAAAATTGCACAGGAAGAATGTCACTCGAAAAATACTATCGCTCGAAAAGCATTACTAGAAAAACATGCCACTAGAAAAATACAACTAAGACAAACAATTAGAAAAATTTAATTTAACAAAAAGATCAGGAAAAATATCAGTACGGAATCACCGTAAATGAAAGAACTCTGATTACGGTTTCACATTCGTTTAACTATGATGGTCAACACTTGTCGTATCGATATATTGGTATTAGCGAATGTTAGTGATTCAAAAAAAAGTTGATGATTTTGCATTGAATGATGATCATTACTGTTTCATTTACAGTAATATGAGTCCAAGAATAAAATATGTTGGTCCAGCACCCATTATCCCTCTCAACGCATACGTTCCCTGTCCGGCACGCGTGTTGGAGGCACGCGCCATCTATTTCTCTCTCTCTCTCTCTCTCTCTCTCTCTCTCTCTCTCTCTCTCTCTCTCTCTCTCTCTCTCTCTCTCTCTCTCTCTCTCTCTCTTCCACAAAAGAGAGTCCACGAATTACGAGGGTCCACTGTTCGAACCGAACCACCCTCCTCCTCCTCCTCAACCCTCGACAACAAACCCCGTGGTTATGTGCAACACAAACCGTCAATGATTGTGATTGGCGAACGAGCCGCTGCTGCACGCGAAAACGCAGCCACGCCGACAACAACAACAATAACAACAGCAACAACACTGCTGCCGCTCCCGAATCAACTAACGCTGTGACATTGAGCACGTTACTCACGAAACAGATGAATGAAGGAGTGTCGCGTCTGCGTCACTCGTAACGAGGTTACATTCAATTTGCAATCTCTCTCTCTCTCTCTCTCTCTCTCTCTCTCTCTCTCTCTCTCTCTCTCTCTCTCTCTCTCTCTCTCTCAGCCCGTCTCCTTCTCGTCCATGAAGTAACGTAACGCCACGATCTCTCCGTCCAAAGCCTTGAGAAGCATATTCCGGTGGAGAGGAGGTCCCAGCGCATTAGCAGCACGGCGGTGACGCGGAGGCGCTCCTCCACAGCGATACATTACCTCTCCTGGCAGCCATGATATCGACGGGCGAGAAATATCGTCGTGCCGTTGCAAAGCAGTCGTTCGGCACTGAGATGGAAATGTATCATCTCTAGTTTGTAGTCCTGACGTATTGGATCGGCGCTTATCGTCAGTGAGAAGAGAGAGAGAGAGAGAGAGAGAGAGAGAGAGAGAGAGAGAGAGAGAGAGAGAGACGCGACAATTTCGTAGAGAGAAATCATAAAAGAGGAACAGGGGGCGCTCTGGTCGTCCGCGGCGGGGGCAATTTGAGGTGCGCGGCCAGTGTCGCGGTGCCATGGTCCTATGACAGGTGAGAAATGTCTCCTTCCTGTCCGTAGACAGTCGGACAGACAGACAGACAAGCGGGGTGCGGGGCTCCGGACTAGTTTCCGTGGACACTACCGTCACCCGAGACGACGGGGACGCGGTGAGCGCCCGCCGTGCACGATGGATGGCTCAATGATGGCTCCCGGATTCGCCTCAGATCTGGCCACTGCGCTGCTGCTGACTGTGTGACTCGTCGGAAATGAATTTTGTATTCCAGACACCATGGAGATGGACACGGTTTGTCGGAGCGTGGCTTCGCCGATATGCCTTCTCAAAATGTCGTCTCAGTAAAGCAAGCACAGTGTGGTACATTCAGGAGGGAAACCCCACACTCTCAAAAATGATTGCACCCAGGGAAACAGATTCTTAGGCTAAAAGCATTCAAGAATATTTTCTTGACTCAAGCCAATCTCAGAGTGGAATAAAATAATACAAATAGTGATTGTGCAAAAATTGTTTTGTAAATATGAGAAACAAAAACATTTAATTCTGAAAAAAAAAAACTTCTTTTCCTTCAAAATCTAAAGAACAAGTCTGTCCTAGAACGCAAAAGCGTTCTCTATGCCTGTCTTGTTGAGAGTGTATCCTCTGACTGTTGAACGCTGAGATACAGCGCAGCAGTGCAGCCATTGCATTGTTTCCTGAAGCGACCTTGCAGGAATTTCGCGACGCGCCGACGGACGCGCAGAAAATTTGGCCACCGCCGCGCGAACGTCGCTTGGACAAGAGGAGGAAGCGAGCGCCGGCCACTGCATGGCCACGGCTAGGAACGGCGTCGTGGTGCCCCCAATGTCAGGGTCCCCAGCGCACCGGAAAGGAAGGACAGGCAGACGACGCTCTCGGCGTCGTAAAAATTTCGCAAGGTAAGTGTTTGTTTGTCCGTCTGTCCGTCATCCGTCCGCCGGCGGCATAAGGGAGAGGCGGCCCTTCGGCGCACACCACTAAACCACTTACACGGATGAGATACTCGAAATGTCAACCTATCATGCAGGTTTGCCAACCGTTGCACCGCACCGGTCATGCCACGGTCGCCAACTGTCGGACAAAAACAAGGATACAGATCCGAGTTCGTATTTTATTTGGTCTGAACGCCGCGGTTCGTAGACCAGCGAGGACGAGCAGTGCGCCGTGTGGCCCCTAGCAGCGGCCAGCGGCCGACACCGGCACAATCAGAGCGGCGGTGGAGACTTCCGGCTCAGGAGAGCTCGGAATCCTGCCGCCTCTGTGACACTATCAACACAAACCTTTGACATGGCAGTCGGAGACGCACACCTATTTGGCAGAGGCCGTGGACCGTTGAGTGTTTACCGCACCAATTACTCCTCGATATAATTTAAATTGCAAGCAGCGCTGTCACTGTGTCGATTTTTTCACACCATTTCGATACTCCTGCAGTCCTGCAGCAGAAGGGGCTTGTTGCTGCCGAGGTGTTGGTAATGGGCTGTTGAACATCCGCCTCTGTGATAACGAGCACCCACAGCGCACGCCGTAAAGTCGAGGTAAAACGAGTCCACTGCCCCCCTCTTTTGCGTTTTGGTTTAGTGTTTCCGATTCCGGTCGAATGCCCCAAAACCCACAAGGCAGCAACAGGCGTTCACGACTCTGACGTCGGCTTTTTTTTCAAACAATTTTCGGTTGTATGGAGTGGTGTGAAGTAGACATGCAATAGAGTAGTATTGCGGAGAAGTCCGAATCAGAAGTAAGTCGTAACGAAGAAGAAGAATCCCGGAGAAAATATGAGAAATCGGATGATTTCTGAGGGGCAGCGGAGTTCCGAAAACTCGATTTCTCATACTTCCCCTGCATTCTTCTTCTTCGGTTCGACTTCTCACTTCCGTTCTGAGCTTCCCCGGAGGACTCCATACTGAAAAACGTAATTACTGAAATCTATCACTGACGCAGTGTATAGTGGTTTGTTCGCGGCAGCGGCAGCCCAGCGAGACGGTGGTCAACTTTTCGTGAGCCGAACGGACGGCAGCCAGCCAGCCGACTGAAGGTGACGTCCGGGGTGTCCTGTCACTGTCACATGACCAGGACTTGGTGCCGACACAGCACTCTCTCTCGTTCTCGTTGCGTGAAAACATTTTTTTTTTCCGTCGCCGTTTCGGTCGCGTCCCCGCGTTGCCGCCAGCGCCGCGTCGACCGGCGCCAACCACTGCAACACTACAGCAGGAAAAATCGCGGAAAAGTTGAAGTGATTAAGAAATTCAAGAAGCCGGTTCGTCGTGATTTCGCATGATGCGGCCCACCTACCGGCCACGCAGACGTTTCGGAGGGTTGGTCCCAGAGCAACATGGTGACTTACCCGCCACCACCGGCCCAGGACAGGACTGAGGAGAGGAATCAACCCCTCCGATGCTACCCAAAATGGCGGCCGTCCTGCTCGCTCCCCGCGGCACCCGTCACCACGATGGCGCGCGGACAAGCCGACTGCATCGTGATGCGCTAACATGGCGACCGCTCTCGCCGTTATTTGAAGAAAAAGAGCGGAGCCGGGGAGGGGACAAAAAAAATCGCAGCTCCCCGGCAGCGGTATTCGAACCCGAGGATTCTTTTAAAAGATTGATCCCAAAATAAACAGAACTTCAACGCATTTCACGAACGGCGTCAAGTGGGGTGGTAGGTTTTGCAGACGCGTGTGTCTCTGGCGGTCCAGAAAAGTGAGCGAACGTTACACTGAGAGAGAGAGAGAGAGAGAGAGAGAGAGAGAGAGAGAGAGAGAGAGAGAGAGAGAGAGAGGGCGAAATACGCGAGGGAGAGAGACACACACAGAGAGCGCGCTTTGCTGCCTGGCTGAGATCCGGATCATCCCGTCCGCCGCACTCACGCACCACAGTAGCAGATGTCAGGCATGAATGGCAATGTGCACCGCCAACACCAACATCGATGCGAATGTGTGTTCGAGTGGCGCTCCCCTAAGACCGTTGTTCGCTGCCCTTCTTTTTCCGCGCAGACGTCTGTACAACTTCCGGAGACAAAACAAAAGCAAGAAAGTAAGAAATTACACAGAAATTTAAAATCTCGAAAAAGTATTCGACAAACGCAACTAAATGTAGGGTCTCCTGTTTTCACTCCAATTTTCACAATCTCAGTCTTATTTTTATTCGGTTACATTTTTACATGCTGCCCCCCCCCCCCGCCCCCTCTCCACACACACACACACACACACACACACTCACACACACACACACACTCACACACACTCACACTCACACACACTCACACACACGGCTAGCGCTGTTCACTTTGGCGGGCCGAAAGCTCACAAGCTCAGCGGATGCACGGAGGCTGATCCGGGCCGGAAACCTCCGGACGGCACTATAGCCGTCTCTGTCACTCGCACCTGTCCGCCGCCAAGAGGAAAGAGGACAGGAGATGTACTATGCTCTGCTCGGACGCGACCGCGCGCGTACCTACCCTCGAGGGGGGGGGGGGGGCGAGTGCTATCACTGTCCTTGTCTCTCACTGCCCCCGCCCGGTGGATAGAGGGAGACAGAAAAGAGCGCATTCTGTGTGCTGCTCCCCCTCACGGATTAGTCTATTAGTGGTGGTGCCGGGGGTTAGCGCGGCCCCCCCGCGGCGCGTGGACTCCATCAGTGTCCAGGATCCCGTCAAAGACCGTCTGGAAGCGCTCCTCCCTACACTGCCAAGGCGGCAAACACATTTCATTTTCCTCACTGTTCCTTCGTATCGAAACATGTCCGTCGCGGTGACTGACTGCCACCCCTCCGCACATGGTGTCGATGTGTCGATTGACCGACAGAGATACCGGCTAGCGTGTGATACATGTTTGCATGCACACACTCATGCCCGTCCGATTGCAGTCAGCGCCGATCTGATTAAGGTTTCATTTTCTGCTTCCTGGCGATCGGACAACCAAAATTCAGTATTCATATTTTTCACCTTCTTTTCCAAAGAGATGCCAATTTTTCGCCAATTGGTGGCAACTCTGATGAAGGTGAGGCTGCTAACGAGGCAATATCGCACATTCATTCATTCATTCATTCATTCATTCATTCCACACCCAAAAGGTGAAACCGCGTGACGACATCATTTGTCGTTCGTTTTATTTCGCCCAAACTAATTCAGAGCCAGTGTAACAACTAACTCCAATTAAATTAGTGAAGTGTCTGGTGCGATCTTATCGCTCGTCCGAGCGCGCGCGCGCGCTCACACACAGACGCCGCCCGCTGCCGGGTAAGGCGAAGGGGTGGGGGGCGGGGGGCTGACTACCCCCTGCGGTGCGGATGCCGGGCAGGGAGCTTCTGCCGACCCGTGATATTGAAATTAAAAACCATTGAATGAATGCAGCCGCATCGTGGGGGCTGTTCGCTGCATTGTGCTGTTAGGTACACTGCTTATTTTAGTCTTTTATATATCCAAGGAGGAGCGCGCGCGCGCGAACCGTCCGGGCAGCGGGGAGAGTAGAGGGCTCCTGGTAGCCTAGCGGGATGCGCACAAAGGGACAGCAGGGCACGACCAGAGCCCCCCCCCCCCCCCCCCCCCCCAAATAGGCCCACGCACGCACGCACACACACACACACACACACACACACACACTTGGCCAGCCATGCGTCATAATTCGCGTGTTTGCGGGAGTACGCGAACGGATGATAGTACATTAGCCTTCAAAAATTTGACCCCCGAGCGATGACTGCAGTGATTTGAATTTTTTGTTTTGGTCGAAGATTTAATGATAATGTATGGAGAAATGATTGAATGAATGAAAATATGGATGCACGAGTGAAAATAAATGAATGAAAATATGAATGCAGGGGTGAAGAAATGAATAAAAAACTAATGAACAGACGAAAATGAATGAATGAAAGAATGAATGAGTGAATGAGTGAATGAGTGAATGAGTGAATGAGTGAATGAGTGAATGAGTGAATGAGTGAATGAGTGAATGAGTGAATGAGTGAATGAGTGAATGAGTGAATGAGTGGATGAGTGAATGAATGAATAAATGAATGAAATGATTTCTTCTAGCCGTGCCTGTACCACAACACGTCAGAGCAGTGAGTTTTAGTTGTGTGGGAGACTGTACTCCGGGGGGCCATTGCCTGCCGGATTATTGGATTATAACAAGGGCAGGCGGCTCCTCCAAACATATGTGAAACACGACGACAAAACGCACACCGCAAAATTTTTACAAGAAAAAAATTGCTAATTTGTAGGAACGTACGACACGGGACATACAACAAATCGTTAGTTTGCATACTACATGCAAGTGTGCGCAAAGACGAGACACATCAATAAACACGTGTTGGTGCACGGTGTGAGTGAAACAGAACGGCAGCTGAGAATAGCAATCTGGACTGATTATGAGTGGTATGAAAATAAAACTTTTCCTATCCGGGCGCGCGAACGTTCAAACTCTGAGTCCACGTCTGGCGCGGGGGTGACCGGGTGGTGACAGGACACTGTCAGAGCAGCCCCGCGCCGACAATGCCAATATACGCATGCGCGATGACTACTCAGTACCCCCCCTCCCCTCCCCCCCCCCCTCCATTCGCCCCCTCAGACGGTTCTCTCATATGTCGATTCCCGACGCTGCAGCAGCCTGTGGGCCGTCGTCCCCTTCATACAGAAGTAGTAATTTGATACCAGTTTTGTTCGTCTGAACCAGAAAATCCAGACCGTTTTGTCCCCCCGCCTCCCTACCCCCGCCCTGCACTTCCCTTCCATCCCCCCACAGCCTCAGCCCCCTCCCTTCTCATTCAGTTTTGTCTGCATACAGTACAAACCACCCTCCGTATGACCTGAAAGTCTGCCCCCCTCCCCTCCCCTCTCTGCCAGTCTATCTCACCTTCCTTTCCTTTTACACACACACACACACACACACACACACACACATGCATTCTAAGCAGTACGGGGATGGGGTGGGATGGGCTTGCTCCGTGTCAGCACACACACACATTACTAACCGCGGTGGGGCCGACAGGCTGTAATGTGTGTGTGTGTGTGTGTGTGTGTGTGTGTGTGTGTGTGTGTGTGTGAAGAGGGGAGAGGGGATGAGATCAGGACGACAACATGTAAAATGCATTTTCAGGCTGGCCAATCCGTGAAAATTTAACTTTTTAAACACCGCAAAATGAGTCGCCAAAATTTTGAAGCTGATATCCTCTATGCTCGCCTGTAGTTTGATAAGAGGTGTAGACGGCTGCAGGGGGAGGGGGTAGGTGGAGGGGTCGGGGGGTTTCACAAAGGGCGGGGGAGGGGCCGGCACACACCCTTTGTACGCGCGCTGACCGAAAACCGGTGTCACCCGCACGGGGCTCAATGCTGTCAAACAGCTCTCTGTCCGCCGTATCCGCCCGCCGCACAGCACAGACGACCATCACACCAGTCCGCACACAACGCACGCGTAAACTTCTCATACTGCACACTTTCTCACATTTTCCAGCAGAGGGAGATCGGGGCGTCGTTATAGAGCGGAGACGTGCACTTTACCGATCAATGAGAGAAGGGCTGCAAAGAGAAGGAATCGCGTATTAGCGGCCAAATTAGGACGGCTGAAAAAAAAAAGAAGAAAAAAACTTTCCCGCCCGCCACCACCGACTCCCCAGGATTGGTGGAAAAGGAACAAGATGCTAGTGAAGGGTGAGGAAATCAAGAGAGGGATAGAGAGGGACAAAAAAGGAAGAAAAAGGAGAATAAGAAGAGCGAGAAGATGAGGACGAAGGAGAGCGACGTGACACTGCTAGAGAGGCTCTTCTTGCGTGCTCTTTAATCATCACCAGCTTCCTCGTGGATCGGAAGCCGATGAGGACGAAAAGGCGAATAGAAAGACGAAAAAAAAAATCGCTCCCTGATCAACCGGAGCTAACTGTTCTTCATGCGGAGCACAAGCGAATTTCGCTTGTTTTCTTGTCTTTTTGCAACCTCCTAGAATTTATTTCATTTGTATGTCTTTTCTTTCCACGGAGGCCGCACATATGGGAGCTTGGAATATAGAGAGATGATAGAAAATCTTTTACCAGAAGAACCGCAGAAAAAAACAAAAACAGGACGTCTTGCAACAGCAGACGACAAAAAAAGCAGCGGCCACACCAAGGCTTTTTAAATAATAAAACCCCGGCGACGCCTATCCGTGACCGGCTGCGATTGGAGGAGGCGACCGTAGCCCCTCGCCCCTCCCGACCGACGCCGACGTGCTGGCCGCCGTCGTCCTGGCCGTGTTCCTGCCGCCACGGCCCGCCCCCCGCCGCCTCCGAGGAGCGTCTCCAGTCATGTAGAAACGTCGCTAGGGCTGCTTCTTTTTCTCCAGTCGATCGTCATCTTTTTTCTCTCCCTCCCTTTTCTCTCTCTCTCTCCCTCTATCCTCCTTCCTCTTGCGCGTTTTATGTTCCTTCCTGGCCAGTAGGCACGTCCCGGGCAACGCCATAGGCTTTCCATCGACGACGTGGCAGCCGAAAATGATGAGAACGTGGGAAGCGGCGCGTATCCGCTGCGGCGGCGCCATGAGAGTTAGGTGGGTCCGGGAGCGGCAGCTAGTCGGGGCCTGCGCCGCCACGCCCCGCCACCGCCCCCTCTCGGCCACACAAAACTTCTTCCCAGGCCAGCGCCATTCGCCTCGGTACTTGCTGAAAACTAGAAGGCGGTGCGGAGCCTCGCCAAGGCGGCGGCGGTGGAAACGCACAAGGCGCAACCCGCGCTGCTAACTGAACACGTCCCCGCTGCGCCGCGCACGTACTCCTGCATTCCACCGGCGGGTTATGAAAAATTTGTGCACCGGTGGGGAGCGCAGGATTTAGGAGGAATTCGGCGAGGGTACGCCGGCAGATGGCTTCTTGTATTCAGAGCGGGCCGTGCGGGCCGTGCACCCCTATATAGGCCCCGGTCCGGGAGGGTGGGGCGGTGCCGGTGGCCCCCGCAGCCCCCGCGGCCCCCGCGGCCCCCGCGGCCCCGGCCTCCCTGAGGTCTTACCGAGGCGTGCTCCGAATGCCGACGGTACCGAAAACCAGCGGCAAAAGTTGTCGCCGCGAGGACCCCGGACGACCAGTGCACGGCAGGGGTGGCCGCCATACCCCGCGCTCGAACTCTCCCCTCCCCCCGCGTCCAGGATTAGCCAGCCCGCCTCCCCCCGCCCCTCCCCCGTTGATGCTCACCCTGCCGGCAACAACGAGCATATTGAGATGTGTCCAAGCTGAAGAAACCAGCGGCGCCCACACCGCCCCCGCGCCGCCCCCGCGCCGCCCCCAGCGGCCCCCAGCGGCGGGCGTCGCAGGGGACGGCGGCTGGGAAAGATATTTTAAAGGGAAGCGCCACACCGCCCTGCCACGCCCCTCCGAGCTGTGTGACAATCGTGTCATTTGCCCCCCGCAGAGAGAGAGAGGAGAGAGAGAGAGAGAGAGAGAGAGAGAGAGAGAGAGGGCGAGGGGGAGTGAGAAGGGGATGGGGGGGGGGGGGAGCAATGGGATGTATTTGGGCGAATGTCAATGAGGCGCTGCTACCGAAAGGAGTGGATTCTCTCTCTCTCTCTCCCTCTCTCTCCTCAGCGTTCGGGTTGGAGGCACGTGCGCGAGGGGCGGAATTAGAGGGCGGTGAATCCCGGAGCTAACGAACCGAGTGTCGGGTGCCTCTAGGAACCCCCCCCCCCCCCCCCGTCTCTCTATCTCTCTCCCCCCCATCTCCCCCCCACACACGTGTGCCCTATCCAGGGAGTGGATGCGTGCGACGGAGACAGACGCTTGCCGGACAGACTACCCAATCTCACGCTGCGCTGACGACGCTGGCGGGGTGGCGCCAGTGGTACCATACCGGACCCCCCGCGAACATCCCCCACCCCAATGGGCCTTTTCACTTTCACTGGGGACGCTGGACCCCCGCGGGGGTTGGCAGCCACCGTCTGGTCCAGCGGCCGCCGAAGGTCACGCGGTGCTATCAGCCGCTATCACCGCTGTATCAGCGTACGGAGGCGACCTTCTCGCCGGGTAACGATGTGCATTACGTCCGGTGGGGGCCCATTTGCGGGCCATTGTCGGCCCTCCCTGAGCCTCCGGGCCCTCCCTGAGCCTCCGGGCCCTCCGGGCCCTCCGGGGCGGCGGCTGCACGCCGCCGGCTGCCGGCCCGGCCCCCGTCCAAACAGTCTCCATTCGAGGCCGGCCGCCTGGAATGATCTGCTTTCCATCGGCAGGCACTGCTTCGGGGCGGTGACGGTGGCCGGCGGTCCTGTGAGACCCTCCTCCCGTGCCGCTGCCGTGCCCCGCTATGGATGTGCCCCCCGGGGACAATCCCTAGGGACTAAGCCAGGATTAGACTGTCAAAACGGCATCGAACCGACGTCGATTCGATATCGCCAAATTTAAATGAATTGATGCATAATCGATTTGATATCAAAATGGTATCGGAAGTCGATTCGACAAATAATCGGTGAAAAAATCGAGCTTCGACATAATTTCGACTCCATCGATATCGATTTGGTACAATTTCGAGTCTTTTCCTGGCTGGGTAGGGTCTATGTACCCCTGGGCACATGGTCCCTGGGGATGCGCTGGGGATAGTGTACAGGGCGGCACCGCCTGCCTGGGGTCATGCCATATCCTTGCCAGAGGCTGAGCGCCTGCGAGTGCTGGGTTAGGCCAGCCCGCACGACACGTGTGCGTCCCCAAGCCACGGCTGCCTACCCAGCAGGCGTCGCACAGGCAGCCCCTCCTCACCCGGCGCAGTATATCAAAACGCTCCGCTAATAAATCTGACTAACGGGTCGGCCCACCCACCCCCCACACGACGAGTCTACTTCCTCGTCGCGAAACCGGACATTCATTATTGGCGACAATAACGCGGCGCGCTGATTGGCTGATTCCCCGGTCGGCGTGCGCTCTGATTGGCCGCGCGCCGCGCGGCGACAACTGGCGAAACGTGCCGGCATTACCCACTTTGCGCGGACAAAGTGGCGCGTAATTATATCAGTCTTAGCGGGCCGCCCCCGCGCGCCGCCTTGGGGTGAGATAGTCTGTGTGGTGACCTCGGAGCGTTTCCCGGGCTGCCGAACCGAGTCCAGACTCGGAAACGCTTATTTTCACGACTCGGGAAACAGAACTGACCCCGGCCGGACTCGAACCCGCACCGCGCCAGGCGGCAAGCGTGTCATACGACTGTGTCTACACGCTGCGCCACCGCTCCCCGCCACGGCGAGATGGACGCGATGCGAAGCCTGTAATTATCCGCCGTCCCTCACCCACCACGCACTCCCCGCCCCGCCCCGCCCCGCCCCGCCCCGCCCCGCCCCGCCCCGCCCCAACACATCCAGGCGGCCAGAACGACGTAACTGCGCCCGCCCGCCGCTGACGATCGAAACGAGTTTCGTTCTCCGGCGACTCGACGGTGCCGGTCTCCTGTCTCTCTCACTCCTATGGGAGGGGCGTCGCCAGGCATTCCACCGGGGGTCCCTCCGTCTGTCTTGCTCTCTCTCTCTCTCTCTCTCTCTCTCTCTCTCTCTCTCTCTCTCTCTCTCTCTCTCTCTCTCTCTCTCTCTCTCTCTCTCTCTCTCTCCAACAGGACAGGGGTAGCGCATACTAGCCGCTTCAGACAGAGACAGACAACGTGACTTCGAGCGCGGCCCATCCGCAGTGCAGTGAGCCTGCAGACCCTTTAGGCCCGGAGGCCTGACCCCCTGACGGGGTCTGTGGCACTGCATTGACCCCCCCCCCCCCCCCCCCCCAACCTCAGCAGCCTGTCGACGGCAACAAAACATAATATATGCAGCTTACCTAGAGAAACTTTGGAACTGAAATTTGAATTCAAAGTAATCATCACGATCCGGTTTAAGAAAATCGTTTCCAGAATTTTCCTGAACGCGGGCAGGATGAACAAGAAAAATCCTTGTTAATCTGAACGCAATAGATTTCTCTCTTCGCAGCCTCACCTCAGCTCGGTGATGACCGAATAATCTGTTCTGTGCTGACCCCTAGCCCCGCTCTCTCGATGGCTGAATAAACAAGCGCCCTTCAGCCGCCCGCCACCACCCCGCTCCCCCAGCTGATCTAATAACTGAACTGGCCAATTACTCGATCACGACCATCATCACACTCAACTTGACGCCCCCCGCCACCGCCTCCCCCCACCCACACCCCCTGCCATGCCTTTCGCTCTCAATTGATGTATACCAACATGTAAACACGCATGCAATATGGAAAGAACTACACTAGCTAATCAGATGGGAACACTGTTGAACGGCTTGATAAACAGAGCACAAACGATGATTGGTCAGAGAAATGCGAATTTGTTTTTCTGATTGCCACGATGAGCCCCATGACTAATGTTCTCATATTCTATCAGGAAAGGTCATGCGACCCCGTTTTCGAAAATCCTGGTGCCAAGCTGAGTCTAAAACCATCCCCAAATTTTAAAAAGTAGCAATTTGCAAGTTTTCGGCTCAGCCTCAAGTCCCTGATCACCAGAAATAAGCCGATGTTGGTGACTCTTCAACTCTCGGTGTTTGAAGTGCAGTTTCGGCAATGCCCGAGCTGACTGGGAGTAATTGGAGTAATTCACCAGCGGGAGTAATTCAATAGACGTGACACGGCTTATGTTTCAATCGCAGGGGTCCTCCTCGTTAGGTACAGAGGGGCGTGCTAAGAGGTGCCAATGATAATTAGTGACTGTGGGAAACATGTCTTAGGGTTACAAATGGAGTGAGGCTAAGGCCGGGAGGAGGACCCGAGGATCCTCGTGAAAACATCTGTTACATTAGGCCCCGTGGATGCTGGTCAGACAGCGGGCGTACGACTACATGATGGAGCACCGACCCGGAAAAAGAAAACAACTCGCATGCACCACTCGTAGACAGGTGTATTCTAATTCACACGACGGACGACGACAGAGTGTGGCCCAGTACAGGGTGATCGTAAAATCGATGCGATAGTCCAACTGGTCACCAGTTCGGAACCACAAGAGGAAACCAGTGCGCGGGAATTCTCAGGCTGAAAAGTTGGTAAAAATGAGAAATGAACAGTGACACTAGCAGCTGACTTGCTAATTACTCTGGACGTGCCGAATGCTGGGCGTGCTGGGGGCCGCGTCCGAGTCGCCACCGCCTGTCCATCGGGAGCGAGACAAGTCGGCGACGGCGGCTTCGGAGGCAGCCGCGAGGAGGATGTACTGGTGATGGATGAGGACTGCCAGGGCTGCCAACGCACCGCGCTCGGCGCGGCAACTGCCGGACGGGTCCGGTCGAGTTACGTCGGTCCGCGAGGTTGGCAGCGGATGTACCTGTTGGCGTCTAGTTGACCGGTTTGTACACCTTGGCGGGGGAGGCTGAGGGCATAAAGCACCAAACTGGTTTCAGAAAAATATTCCTAACTGTTTGGATGTGAGGAACGACAAATCATCATCACTCTAGAAGGCTGGTGGTTTATGATTTCGGAATTCTATGTCATCCACCGTCTAGAGGAATACTCCTGGATGCTGAATTTCGCTAGCGTTGTTCCTGGGTGCCATGCTACGACAGATCAGAGAGTTCCATGCCAATTGCCTCCTTTTTCCCTCACAACAATCGCCGAGATGACGCTTTCACTTTTAGAAAACGTGCTGTATGCACAAACTCACACACAGTGCTGCCAACTGTTGGTGACCAGTCCGCACTAATTCATTTTCATTTCACTTCTTTTTACGACTCTAAGACTGGCCAGCAGGAAGTTCCAATTGTGAGGAGGGACAGGACAGCAGCGGGGCGGCAGCTTGATGCAGGCTTGCCCCCCCCCCCCCCTCCACTTACACACAGGCCGAAGTTTTCTTGATGTCGCTTAGAACTCCCAAACATCGACGTAAGGAAAATTCAAAGCGTTGAACAAACATTTATAAAACCTGTCTTCACAGATTTGCTTCTGGGTCGTACTTTAACCACGCGACTGGGGAGCGAAAGCGCGCTGCTGACCAGATGTGACCGCGGCGGGCGCTGAAACTGTCATTAGAGACGCACGTCTCCCGGGGCGGGCGCGCGTTTTCGAACGCGCCCGCCCAATCGGATACCGGGCGGCTTCCCACGCAGCCGGAAACGCGGCGCGGCGCGGGCAGTTTTGAAAAATAAGACGACGATTCGCGGCAGGATTAATAGTGTTTTGATTCGCTGTGAGCCGGGAAGTGACAGTGACAGTGCGGCGGTCAGCGCGGACCCGGAGGACACGGGGAACCCGTCCAGGACGCACCTGGGTGGCCCGCGGCCGGGACCTCGGGACCAACGGGGCCTTCCTCATCGTCAGGCGGTGTTAGGAGTTGGCAGACGGAACCCATTAGAAATGCGTTTCCGTGCACCGGAAGTTTTGACCGAGTGACTCTGTTTAAAAAAAAAAAACACGGATTTTTCGTTGGGAGTTGTAAGGTAGTCAGATTTACAAATTTTGAAAATTTTAGATTAAATTCGTGAAAAATTTGATGAAATAGATAAACCAACGCGGTGGTGTTCGCGTGGCGTGCCCCGCGCTGCCGGAGGGGGTGCTGTGTTGGCTCGTGCCAAACAGCCCTACCGCTCTGATTTCCCTCCCCCCGCCTTTTCGGGTTTTCGCTGTAATTATTATCATTATTTGGCAGGACCGCCACGTGCCAGAATCCCTCCAGCATGCATTTTTTACCCTCCACCTTTGTACTCTCTCTCTCTCTCTCTCTCTCTCTCTCTCTCTCTCTCTCTCTCTCTCTCTCTCTCTCTCTCTCTCTCTCTCTATCTCTCTCTCCGTTGCTCTCCAACCCCCTCCTTGTATGTCTTAGCTTTTTATTATTTACTCTGTGTGTGACTGACGTGGTGTGTTGTAGGGCACGTGACTTTGCTTGGAAACGTTCGAGGAGAGAAAGAGAGACAGACAGAGAGAGAGAAAAGGTGAGGGGGGCAGCGCGAGCTGAGTTTTTTTTTGTCCAGACTTCCGGCCCCTAGCATAGCTGACAGGGTACACCTAAGAAAATCCGACAGCGAATCTGGGGCAACGTCCAAAACATCTTTAAAATAAAACACTCCCGACAAAGTTTAGATCTAGAGGGAGTTTCTGAGCTCGACTGTTACTGTACCCAAGTCGTGTACCGGCCTGGCAATCCACCAGAGGGTGGGTTCCACCCCCTTGTCCGAGTGCACCTGGATCCGCTCTGCAGAAAGGGTTGGTAGGGAAGTGGGGGGATGGCCTGCTCTTAGTAGGGGGCGGTGCCCACCGGCACCCGTCTCTGTCCCTCTCGTTCAGAGCCCCCGATCCGATAGGCAGGAAAGAGAGAGATATGGGAGGGGGAAAACATTTTCCCCGATCGTAGCCCGTGCCGCCGCTCCGCCAGATGGCGCGGACGGCCACCACGGCTGCCAACGCCCAGAATTTCGTTTCTCGCAAAATTCCGGCGGAAAGCTCTCCGCTCGATATTGCTTGCCTCAGAGCGCTCGCAGGCCGAACGGCTTCCCCAAGGGCGAGTCGTCTTGTTTTGCCGGCTGACAAGCTTTGTTCGCATTGTGTTGGCATTGGTGGCATTGGCGGCCCTGACGGGCGCGTGGCCACCGCTCTGGGTGCCCCCGGGCGCTAGCCGACCCCGGGACACATTTTCCCTCTCTGTCACACACACACACACACGACACACACACGCGTACGCACGCACGCCGAATACGTAGTAGCATACTAACAACAATCAAACTCTAAATTTTTCTTCGCACCCACAGTCCACACATGGGCTAAAAACCGGCTGCCGCTGGGACTTCCCCCTGCTGAAAAGCCACCTTGCTTCTGCTGTGCGAGGAGGCCGACTGCCCGGAGCACTCTCCATCTCTCTTCCTCCTGCTGGGCGAAAGCCACAGCGCGGACAGACAAAGAGGGAGAGGGGGAGAGATAGAGGGGGAGAGATAGAGAGAGAGAGAGTGTGTGAGAGAGAGAGAGAGAGAGAGAGAGAGAGAGAGAGAGAGAGAGAGAGAGAGAGAGAGAGAGAGAGAGAGAGAGAGAGAGAGAGAGAGAGAGAGAAGGCCTCCCCGCCTCGCCAGGCGGGCGTAGCCAGCCAGGACCATGGTGCGATTGTAGTCGATAGCCGCTAATCTAATGGCAGTAATTTGCGTCCCCTTGACAATACTTGACATGTGTCGCGTGGCTCGGGACGCGCTCTCTCTCTCTCTCTCTCTCTCTCTCTCTCTCTCTCTCTCTCTCTCTCTCTCTCTCTCTCTCTCTCTCTCTCTCTCTCTCTCTCTCTCTCTCTCTCTCTCTCTCTCTCTCTCTCTCTCTCTCCAACAGCGTGCGTTATATGGGGTTGCAGTGGTAGATTCTTTACAAACAGTGCGGTGGCCGGTGGCCTATAAAACGACTAAACGTAGGCCTGTGTTAAAAATAAAACAACCTAAAAATAAAACAAACTTGATATAAAGATAGTTTTGAAGGTATAAAATCTGGATAAACTATAAGGAAATTTCGTGACCTCGAAACCATTTTATGATTACGTTCCTATTTTTCGCAGCGCGGTGCAAGACGCGAAGTATCGCGCTATTCTACTCGAACCTTATTCTTTTTGTCATCACGTCCCAACCTTGTGTCACGAGCGCACACACACGTGATATGTCATAGTCTGATCCGTTGGATTTACCTCCCATCCGTCCTCTTCCTCCTCCTTCCCCTCGTGCCTTTATATCGAGCTTCCGGAAGCAAAAGACAAAACTACGGTACGGATAAAATAGAGGAGGGAAAAAAAAACAGCAACACAAGGTGCGAGGAGAAATAGGGTATTCTAGGAGGAAGTCGGCACGAAAACGCGGGAGGCGGAAGAGAAATACTTTGTGGAGCATTAGCCGTAGTATTCGCGTTGTAAAAATCCTTGTAAACCTTACAACACCATCACGGTAAAAACAGACTGTCTTAGGGAAAATTCCAACGAAGGTGATAGAAAAGAAAGAAAGTTCCACACCATACCCCAAACATCCGTTTTTAGCTCGATACGCGAAGCGCGATGACCGGTGCGACTTTTACTGAACCCCGTCCTGAGCGTGTGTTACAGGCCGCAACACAGGTAGCGGCGGCAGGACGGGGCTGTGCCGGGGCTGTCCGAGTTCCCACAGGCATTCCTGGAGCGTTTGGAGGAACAGCGGAACAGCGACAACAGGAAAAACAGCACGCCAGAAGCCGCATTGCTGCTGTGCTTGCATTCTCAGTCCTGCAAGGTGCACCTTGCGAGGTCCGTGTGTGTGTCCGTGTGTGTGTGTGTGTGTGTGTGTGTGTGTGTGTGTGTGTGTGTGTGTGTGTGTGTGTGTGTGTGTGTGTGTGTGTGAAGGGATTTATATGCGATGTTACTTTGCTGGGCAAATAACGATGTCCCCCTGAAACTGATGAGGTGGTGGTGGCCTGTGTTGTTGTTTGTCGCATAGAGGAGGCAAATCTCGGGTTGTTGTTTGTTGCCTTGATGAGTACCCCTGTGAAAACCTACTTGGCGGCAGCAGGTGAGACATTTGCCGGTCCTATCGACTGTAGTAGTACCAATTTTCGACCGATTTCGAAGTATGCTAGTGTCCCCGCACGACCGTGATTCATCGGAGAGATTCCAGCAATTGGACACACACTGTACACT
This sequence comes from Odontothrips loti, assembly GCA_038380765.1. Taxonomy (NCBI): domain Eukaryota; kingdom Metazoa; phylum Arthropoda; class Insecta; order Thysanoptera; family Thripidae; genus Odontothrips; species Odontothrips loti. The sequence continues at coordinate 13,680,036 of CM076256.1, forward strand.
TGTAATTGGTTGTACACACTCCAATTAAACGGCGTACTATTGCCCGGCTTCTTTATGGCACTGCCTTCTCGAACAACAACAACACCAACAACGTTTCCCGAACGCGAAACTAACCTGGATTGCCGCTCACCGCCTTGTGTGTGTGTGACTCTCCGTATCGCTGCGGCGGTGGACTTTCATACGTCATTCCGCGCGGAATTTGGACCGGATGAGGCGGTGTCCAGCTGATTTCAGTCATGTGATCAGCCTAGTTTCGGCCCGACGACGCCCCCGGCCTCCTCTTCTCCGCCCGCACCTGACCCAGGCATCTCCAGCGCCCATTGTGCCCCGGGGTACTCGTCCATATTTTGACAGAGAGAACAAGAATGGGAAGAGGCGAGCCACTCCAGCCTGAAGGGGGGTTGACATGCGTACAAGGGAAGCAGCGGCAAGTCACTCCCTCTGACTCTGCATATAACATGCGGCCCACAACTCCCGAATTTAGTGGTGCCGCGGCTGAAACAATTTCTTCCTCGGAGAGTTCCTGCATTTTTATTTCTCTCTCTCTCTCTCTCCTTCTCGCGCTGCAGCTTGAATTAGTTTTTTTTTTCTCTCGCACTTCCTGCGGTGCCTTTCAACGGGAAGAAATCTTTTTGCAGCATTTCCGCCCCCGTATATGAGGTTTTTGCGTTCCGCAGGCATCCCTTGTACTGCACACGGTCTGCGGCAGCCTAGCCCTCCCCCGAACCCCCTGGCCCTTTTATATTATATTCGGTCCGTTTGCGGAGGAAATGTAGGTCAGTGACGCCCTCATGGGGAGACATCGGCCGGTGCCAGCGTCACGCTGCAGCGCTACCTGGCGCCACGCCGTGCCACACCCCCTCCCCTCCCAACCCCCTCCCAGCCTACTGAGTCACACGAACAAATCCCTATATCATATACGTTGATTCCCTGAATAATGTGGCAAAGACGCAGGTGACTTTGCCGCTTTCTTGCGACAGCAGTAGTATATGTTGGCGAGCCGTGGTAAAGTCGCGCTACATTTCCGAAAAGGGTATCGCAGGGATGACAGAGGAGGCGCCACTATGCTGGCCTTTAAGCGCCCCCCCCCCCCCCCCCCCCTTTCCTCTCTCTCTCTCTCCCCCCCCCTTTCCCTCCCCCCCTCTCTCTCTCTCTCTCTCTCTCTCTCTCTCTCTCTCTCTCTCTCTCTCTCTCTCTCTCTCTCTCTCTCTCTCTCTCTGCCGTGGAGATTAGCGCGGCTTCATTGCCTGCATTGTGTGCGTGTGTGTAACTCAAAAGCGATGTCCACTCCCCCGCCAGGCCAGCAAGGCTCTGCGATATTGGAAGTAACACTGCTTACTCAGCAAAAAATACTTTGGATTTTGCACACTCACAAAAATCAAGTTGATGTGGCAAATAAAATCAACACGGCCCCCTCAATCAAAATCAAAATTTTTAGCCGACGTCAACCACAAGAATAGGCCAAAAGTTTTAGTCAGACTGGATATTTAGTCGATTTGATACGTTTTAGGTGGAGACAGAATAGTTGCTTCAATCCTTTTTGGTACGCAGTTGGCAACTGGTGGCAAAGCTGACGTCTCACTGCACCTTCTCCTCCAGTTCCTCTCTCTCCTCTCCAGTCAGGCATGATGTTGAGGAAGAGAGAGAGAAAGAGGCGGAGAGGGAAAGAGAGAGAGGAGCCTGCCACCACACCAGCGCCGCGTTGGCTCGAGTGGACTTGGCTACTGTGACCCTTTTTCTCCGGTGGTTTCCCGGACCAATGCTCGGAATGATATACCCCGTGGGCTGCGTCCGCGACGCCGCGCCGTCCCTCCTTGTCGCACTGCCGGCCCGGCCCGCGCGGCAGACAGAGACGGAGGAGGGCGTCCGCGAGAGCCGTGCGCTCTCTGAAGGGTTCTTCTGGCCCCGGACACGGGGACGGACGGGCTCACAGGAAGGAGGGGGGCTTTCAGGAGCGGAACACTTTTTGCCTACCTCTCGGGCTTCGCACTTTGTGTCTGAGCGAGAGAGAGGGGTGGGGTGGGGGGGGGGGGGGGGGGAGCGAGAGAGACAAGGCGAAGCAGCTGCACGCTCCCGGCTTCCTTCAGAAATTATATGAAAAATTGCGAGAGTGCGGATCGAGGACCCCTGGCGTTTCCAAGTCTTTCCCGCGCCCGCCGCGTGGGAGGAAGGGGGAAGGGGGGGAGGGGGGGAGGAGGTACGTGTCGGATGGGTGTCGGCGGGGCTGCGGGGGCCGCGGGGGCATCGACTGCCATGATGAATGAAGGAAGCGGCCAAGGCCCTGAGGACGCCCATGGGACGCCCCCCAAGGGCCCCCCGGGCCCCCCACAAGCCCCGGGAGCCCCCGAGCGGGAGCTGCTGCTGCGGTGAAGATGTCCGTAGCTTGATTCAAGTCCGATTTGTTCCGACTCCGCGCCGGTCGCGAGGGAGGAGACGACGGCGACGATAAGAAATAAAATCCTAAAAAAAAACAAAAGCAAAAAAGAAACTAATAAAATAACCGAAAAATAAAAACTATAGGAACATTCATCACCACATTGGCGCGGCCCGACCCGCACGATACGTCATCACGACAAAATCAATTTGAGTTTAGGTTTTTTTTTTTTTATTTAACGCAAATTGTCACGCGAATCCTTCCGCTGCGACTTTGGAGGACGTGAGAGGAAGACTGGCGGCGTCACACGTCAGGCGCAGAGGTCCTGGGAACCTCGGGAACTTAAACCCCGGGAAACGGACACTTTAGTGACACACACAACACACAATATTTTTCCACGGGGCTCTCCGGCCGGTCACTTTGCTCGAATTCTCATCATTCAAGGTTATCCAGGCTTCTCCCCGCACATAGCGAAAAAAATATGGAAAAAAGGGGGGAAAAATTCAAGAAAACTTTGACGCGACGCAACAAGTGAGTGTTGGTGGGAAAGCTGTGGGGTCTAGCCAGGTCCAGCGCAGGCCGGTGGGACAGCCAGCCCCGGCACCGACCCGGCCCCTCCCCTGGCGCCAGGGGTGCCAACCCGCGACACTAAATCACGCGAATTTTACGCAACAATTGCTCTATTTCTCCACGCGTGAGGGCAGCTTCTTTTCTTCCTTCAGGGGAGACCTTTGGGGGCGGCGGCGAACGGACGGTTTTGCGCACCCCGAAATGGGCCCGCTTCGTGTTATGCAAAAGCCGCCCGCCTTGCCTTTCCCTTCCACGAAGTCACACTGGCCCGGCTCCTGCACGGGGAGGGAGGGAAGTGGAAAAATAAAATATTCTTCGCGCTTCCAGAAAAATGGGAATAGACGGGAATTCAACCAGTAGGAAATCTGGAAAGCTAGAAATGAATACATTTTTTAAAAATATTAAAAAAAAAAAAAGTTAATGGAAAATAGAGAAGACTGTAATCGTGGACACAAACACACAAATAATTCAGCTACCAAATAAATGGAAGTGAGTTAACTCATCAACTAGTAGTAGTTTTGTAGTTATTGAAGCGTTAAAAACAAAAACATGAAATGAAAACATTGAACATTTCGAGAACAGAACAAACTGCGATTAAATATATAGAATTTACCTCATTCATTGATATCCTCAGCGATTTAGGCCAAAGGAAGGGCGATTCAAGAACAAAAATTACTTGCCAATCCCTGCAAATCTGTGAGGATGTTTGCTTTAAATTTTTTTTTTCTTCTTTTTCTTTTCAGTGTGATGGCCAATGGACTGACCAAGCGCGTTATAAAGCGGGTCGCCCGCACCTTTGTCTGGACTCTGACTTGTCACCCACGTATTACGGACACCGGACCGGCGCTCCTCTTTCTTATCCCCCGCTATTCTTCTCCCTCTTTCCGAGAGAGGAAAGTAGTATAGTGAAAAGGGAAAGCAAATTGAAAGATATTCGCTCCTCCCCAAGAAAACACTCGATGAGGTGGGAGGCCTGGGAGGCCCTTGAGGGGGTGTTGACCAGACCAGAGCAGCCAGCCGGCCGGCCGGTGGTGGCGGCGCGCGGTTTTTGCGCATTTTCGCGGTCAGACAGGTGACATGGCCAGGTATAGACGACGTCGACTTTGTGATACTTTGTGGCTTCTGCACTTGCAGTTCTGCGGAGAGAATGCGTGTCGCTTAGCGTGACATCACACGACGTACGTCACGTCACTGAGAACGGAAAAGTCATCGCACACATTTCTGGGCGATAAGAAGCTAGTTTGAAACCTTTTCCCAACACTTTCCCAGTGGGACACATCAAAAAAAGAAGTTTGAGATGCCCGGATTGGAAAAGGCTGCTGAACGCAGCGCGACGATGTGCCATCAATAGGGTCGCTCAAGCATCCCTAAACATGCTGTGACGTCAAGCAAGGAGTGAAGCGGGCGGCAGGGCGGCAGCATGGCGACTTCTAACGGAGCCGCGGCCCGCGAGGCCCTGGTTGTTACTCAGGGAAATCAGCCGTGGACCGAATAGGGCAGGGCAGAGGCGGCGCCGGTAGTACCAGCGGGGGGCAGCGGGGGGCAGCGGGGGGCAGCGGGGGGCAGCGGGGGGCAGCGCGGGGCAGCGGGAGGCAGCGGGGGGCAGCGGGGGGCCGGGCCGGGCGGTGCCATGCACAGATGCAACCCACTACTAGTATTACACCGAAGAGGTTAAACTTACCCAACAGTTCAAAATGTTTTTCAACATTTCTTTTTAAATTTGCACATTTAAAAAAAAAGGGAAATAATTTATTTTATTTGATCGGCACACGCGCGTACACACACTCAGCGGTTCACAGGTGACAACGTCACAAAGACGGCAGTGCTCCTACACGTGCGCACGAACGAGTTGTTTTGACACTTTCACAAATTATTCTGCACCGTTGACGTTATAATGGTCCACGCCGCATCAATCGCCGGGGATGAATCTTTGATTGCCAGCAGGCGGTGGACGTCCATTCATACCTGCCGAAGGATCATTAATAACCTCCTGGTTTCGCAGAGAGCAGCGGGCGCCCACGCATTTCTCATATCTGGCCGCACGACGCAACAATTTTTTCTTGAATATGCAATCCTCGGGAGGAGACTTAAACCCGTCGTGGCCCCCGCAATGATCAGACACCTGTAACATGACGACAAGAACTTCCCACCCATTTGTTTGGTACCCTCCGGGCTTGCATTGTCTGCATCCCGTATGGAAAGCACGTAGTGTTCGATGGCAAATAACTGTGCCGTCTTCTCTGAAGGAGTCTCTCTCTCTCTCTCTCTCTCTCTCTCTCTCTCTCTCTCTCTCTCTCTCTCTCTCTCTCTCTCTCTCTCTCTCTCTCTCTCGCTCTCTCTCTCTTTCTCCTCTCTCTCTCTCTCTCTGTCCTTCTCTCTCTTTGGCGGCAGTTCCGCAAGAAGAGCTGCTAAAACGCATTGTTTTATTTTTCAAAGTAACTTGTTCGCTCACGGCAAACCTCAGGGGGAGAGGGTGGTGGCGGGAGGGGAATCGAGGGAGAAGGAGAGAGAGAGAGAGAGAGAGAGAGAGAGAGAGAGACAGACAGAGAGAGAGACAGAGAGAGAGAGAGAGAGAGAGAGAGAGAGGCACAATGAACCGCGGGGGGCGCGCGCTACCTGTTACACATCTCCAGAGCAGGTGCTTGTGATTTTAAGAAGATACCCTGTGAGAAAATAAAAAAAGTCGAGACAGAAAAAAAATTCAGGAAAGCGAATTGCGAATCTCCATCCAGTCCGCGACATCGAACACGTCTATTACATCCAGACGGAAGACGTGAAAATCCATATTTAATTTTCAATCTTTAAATCAATTCTTTCCAGTGTCGCTGTCGTGTTGGTCCTCGCAGGCGCCCCCTACATGTGTCTCATGACACACGCCACGCGGCAGGCGGTTTTGTCCGAGCCGTAATCACAACACCAACGCCGACACGGTCGCGGGTTCGAATACCACAGGTACGTGGATTTTGTGCCCCGCGTGGAAATTGTCTCGGCGGTGGGAAAAAAGAAGAGCCGAGTCCCACGACGGCGACGGCGGCGGCGTCGCAGCCGACGACCAAAAAAAAAAAAAAAGAAGAAAAAAATCGGTTTTCAAAGTCTTTTGAATCGCTCGAATACGTCAATCTCATAGCATCATGATGTATGTTGTTCTGAACACCACAACAACAAAAAGTTCACGCACGTTCTTATTTGATTCTCTTACCTGCTAACGGCAAAAAGTTACAGTGAGCACGCACGTCCGGGCTGGAAGAAGTGTTTTCCAGCACGGAAGAACCGCCACCGCGCCCGCAGAAGTATGTACCGAAATCGCATGAACAGCGTCAAAGAATTTCCGCTTTATACGTGACTCCTCCTCTGGCTCCAGTATATTTACTTATTCCGCTGTATTTGGAAACACTATTTAGGTATAAATTCCTTTTTTTCTCTTTTTTGACCGCTCGGGGCAAGGGATGATGTAAAGCGACGTTTTACGTACCTCTTCACGTGGTCACTTGGTCACGTGGTCTGACGTCACACAGCCACCGCGGCGCGCCGTCAAGTCTGCCCGGGGGCAAAGCGATGCAGCAGCAGTAGCAGCAGTAGCGGCGGCAGCAGCAACAACAACGTCCCGCGCTCGAACCACAGAGCGACATGCCCGCCCCGCCGGGACCCGTTCGCAAACCGCCGTAGCCGCGGAAAAATGTTTTCAAGGTTGCGGACGCTCCGTGCACTCCGTGCAGACGCGGCACAGCACGGCACGGCACGGCACGGCACGGCACGGCACGGCACGGCACGGCACGGCACGGCACGGCACGGCACGGCACGGCACGGCACGGCACGGCACGGCACGGCACGGCACGGCGCGGCACGGCGCGGCGCGAGGGTTAGGTCCGCCCATGGTCCGCCCGGACGGCTCGGGACTTTGTCTCTGAGCTTGGAGTTATCCTCCGCCGTGTTCCGTCTCTCTCTCTCTCTCCCTCTGTGCGGCGTGAGGCGTGAGAGCGACAGAGACGGCCGCCACGCCACGTCCACGTCGGTACACGGCGCAGATTGCGGTGTGGCGGCATGGCCCGGCCGCCGCGGTACCGCCAACCGTCCGGGCCCCAAAGTGCCATGAGCCGCTGTTGGCAGCACTGCCGCAGTACGCGAACACTTTCCGTTTCTGCCTCATTTCCCTGCCGGTGACGTAACGATTTGTATGTCGCTCGCACGTCCAGCTCAGCCCTGGCAGCCGCCGGCAGCCCTGGGCCCCGGACCGCAGCGGCGCGTGTTGGCGGGGCCCCGTCATCCTCCTGTGTGCCCCACAGCCCCACATCACAGCCATCACCTTCGACCGATTTCGTCCGGTAAGGGACTTTGCCACTGCGTTCATTTCCGATAGAGGTTTCCAACGAGGCTCAGAGGCGGAAGCTGAAGAACAAAAACACTCCCAGCCCGGAAGCTCTGGAGAGCAATTATGAGAAATTTTGATGCACTCGTGCGGCGCCAAATATGGCAGCTAACCTCCAAATTGACTCAAAACGCCATTCAAGTTTCTCATACCTGCCCTCGAGAATTTCCGGTCTGGAAGTGTTTTTGTTCTTCTACTTCCGTTTCCAAGTCTCATTGGAAACCTCTATTCCAGGCCTGAGCTAGACACAGCGGGGCGCCCCAGTTTTAGTATTTTAAATTTATTGTTTGATTGGGGCCACGGATAGATATCAGGATAGAATCGGCGCGGCCCATTTGTAGCCATATTTCACTGCGATGTCACCCGCTTGCATTACCCGGGACGCCTCGGTGGACAAGCCCCGCGCTGGCCGCGTGGCCGGCGGAGAGCCGCGCATCAGAGGCGGGCGGCACCGTAACATACGGGTGCGGGTTCTAGTCCCTGCGGGGGCGAGGTGCGGGAGGAGGACGGCAAAAGGCAACGCGGAGAGCGCGAGAGAGCGCAAGTCAAGCTGCGCGGGCCGGCGCGCAGCGGCGAGTGTGTGTGTGTGTGTGCGTGATTATCCTTGATTGGCTCAATTGAACTTCCTCTGTAGGACAGCCAGCGTCGGCGCGGCCACGACCGGCCTCAGCCTGGCCAGCTCCCCGGTCAGCGGGGGCCTCTGCCGGCCGCGCGGTCCGCCAGGGCCCCGTCAGGTCCAGGACGGTCAGCAGGGCCCGGGTCAGGTGGACTTCGACGACGGCGGCTTCGCACCCCCGTCAACCAGGTTGTCGAACTCCCCGTGGGGGTCTGTCATGGACGTGCCTCCACGCTGTCGTCGTCGGCCACCTCGTTGACGTCCCTCCATGCCGACGTCGTCGGCTGTAGCTCGTGGACGTCCATACGCTGACGTCGTCGGCTACCTCGTGGACATCCCTCCACGCCGACGTCGTCGGTCACCTCGTGGACGTCCCTCCATGCCGACGTCGTCGGCCACCTCGTGGGCGTCCCTCCACGCTGACGTCGTCGGCCCCCTAGCGCGGACGTCCTGGGCCGTCCGTTCACCTGGCCGTCGTTGTCCTCGTCGGGGCGTGCGGGCCCCGTCCTCCCCCGGAGACTGTCTCTGGCGTCACGCAGAGCGGTGACGCTGACACAGCGGGCTCGCCCTGCGGTATGGGAAACGTGCAGCCCGGCTGCTGCGCAGCGCTCGACCAGCAAGCGCTCCGTTTCGTTTCGCGGTCCGCGACCAGCAATATGTATGAGAAACATGGCGGCCCGGTGCGGGTGGGGCGCGGGTACCCGGGTGCCGCTCTGGTCGCCTCTGCCGTTCCTCTAGGCTGCTCCGAGGGCTGCACTTGCTGCGCTAGACACCGGCCATAGCTCCACCTGCTCGCTACTTTGTCGCCGCTGCCGCTGCTGGGGCGTGAACGATCGAGGGGGGGGGAGGGGATCAAATCGCAACCCCCCGCGGGAGGGGGGGGGAGGGGTCGCTTCGCTCCGGCTGCACTGCCTCCGATCCTCATCAGCGGAGCGGAGCCGCGCGCTGCCGCCGGTCGGGATCGCGGGTTCAACTCCCGCCGCCGCCTTGGCCCGCGACTTTTCAACTCCGCGACGACGACGGCGAGGACGTGACTGAACGGCGGCGGAGCCGCCGATGACAACCTTTGCCGACACGATCGGGGATATAATTCCACGATTTTGGCAATGAAACAAAGAGCGCAAAGCCTGCAAGAACTCAACGGCATCGGAGCCGGCCGGCAGTGAGGAGCGAGAGAGAGAGAGAGAGAGAGAGAGAGAGAGAGAGAGAGAGAGAGAGAGAGAGAGAGAGAGAGAGAGAGAGAGAGAGAGAGAGAGACAGAGACAGAGAGACACAGAGAGAGAGAGACAGAGGGCAAGAGCCGGAGAGGGGGAGGGGGCCTACCATTGTTCCAGACACAGCCTTCCCTGGCATTTGGACTATGCCGTTCGAAATGCCCAGCCGCCGCCACCGCCGCCGCCACCGCCGCCGCGTCTCGGCCGATCCACCTCGTTTCTGGTCTGCTTTCGTGGACACACCTGTAGTATTTCTTTCTTTTTTTTTTCGCTCTGATCGGGACGGCGCGTTCGTCTCTTTCACCGGCAGCCTCCTCGCCCTCTTCACCGGCCGCTTCAGCGCAGGACGGCCGCACAGTCTCGGGGTGACATGACTCTCGTTTCGCGGTCTATTTTCATCCCAGAAAACCGCCCAATGACCCATATCATCCACTCACCAAACGATGGCTCGAAGTCGGGGGGCCGCGTGTTCGAACTGCAATGCGTTGTCGCCCCTCCCGACCGCAATCTGAATGTGCGCGCGCGCGGCCCAATTTGTTTTGCACTGGCTGCTTCAATGAAATCGTCAGAATGCGCCGCAGAATGCTGTATCCGACTGCTGCTGCCCTTATTTACAGGCGTCGTCTCACCATTATTCGCACTCTTTTCTTTAGCGGTGCCGATAAACTCGTTCATTCGACGACAGTTTCCTTTGCGCTGCCACTGCACCGATGCATGCGGCTCTGCATTTGAAGTGAGAGGAGAAGAAGAAGAAATTTTTTTGAAATTTATTTATTGTTCTCTTAAAAACACATTCACAATAAACAGACTATGATCCTGCTAAGGAGAGTTCCTTGTCAGCAGGTTTCTTCTTCTTCACATGTGATATTTTTTGCCAATAATAAACTGCATTTATGAAGCAACCATTGTCTAATTTTTCTTCTCATTGAAGCTATATTAGGAATATAAGAGAGTTCATTGGGTATTTCATTGAAGAAGAAGAAGAAGAAGAAGAAGAAGAAGAAGAAGAAGAAGAAGAAGGGGCAGAAAACGGGGGCCAGCTTGGCTTTCGGAACCACATTCAAAAGTCCGAAAGGGCCAATTGGTCGGTAGAGGCTATTTGGCATGCCGGCCGGGGTGTGTTGGGGCGGGCGGTCCCTCCACCCGCAGCACGTGCCTGGGAGGGGGGGGGGGACAGAGAAGGGGGGCAGAAAGTGAGTGACGGAGAGAGAGAGAGAGAGAGAGAGAGAGAGAGAGAGAGAGAGAGAGAGAGAGAGAGAGAGAGAGAGAGAGAGAGAGAGAGAGAAAAATTTCTCTCTTCTGACTTGGTTTTCGCTATATTTTCTTCCGTCTGCGCGGATGTTGTTATTTGAAAGATTACAATCACATTTTCCTTTTGATCGGTTGGTAGTACTGGTGCCAATCGCAACACATTATGTGGTTGTGTGTTGGCATCACTGCCAATGCATCGTGCGGCGGGGGTCTCAGTCAACGTAAGTTTTAACGAAGCAATTTTGGCAGTGCGCGCAATCGGTGACGATGCACTTGCTGCTGTAGGGGGGGGGGGGGGGCTCGCGGCTGAAGATGTCCTGCATGGGTGTAGAGCGCAATCCTCTTTCTCCCTCATTGTGGGTCTCACTCCTTTTCCGCACTAGAGGGCGCAGTCTGTCTCACTGTTTCAACCACTCACACGCACACAGAGGAGGGAGAGAGAGAGATACGGAGAGAGAGAGAGAGAGAGAGAGAGAGAGACATGAGTATTGTCGCTTTTATTTTCTTCTCTCTCACTCCCCCTCTTCCTTCCTCTCTGTCTGTCTCTCTCTCTCCCTCGTCTTTTGTCTGCGACAGGAAGCTGTACCGCGAAGCAGCCAAGCCAGCAGCAGCAGCAGTTGGGCGAGTGGAGGGGCGGAGGGGAAACTTGCATCGAGTGAAGCCGCGTCTCCAGCGCCTCTTGGGGGGTATCGCGTCCCCACTCCTCTGCTTCAACTCCCCCGGGTGCGGTGTAGGGTGGCCAACCCCGCGAGACTGTGGCCGCGCGTCCTAGTACCCGCAGCGAGTCGGTTTTTTGTCCTGGGCGAGAAAAAAAGAAAAGGAACTCGGTGCTGCGATCCGCACGTAGTGCGGAAAAACAAATCCGTCAGATTGGACACAACGAGAACGACAGCGAAACATTGTACAGTCGCGCACAGACAGTCCGTGAGGTACGTGTCGGCGGACATCTCTCGAAAGACGAGTGTGTTTCGATTATGATGTCGATTCCGCTGATCGAGAGCTCGCATGTCAAGTATGTGACAAGTGTCAGACGTGTGTGCACGTGTTTTGTTCGCTTTCGCTCATGACTCACATGTGTGTGCGTGCGCGCGCGCCCGTTTGGTTGTTTCGCAGTTGTTTTCATCTTTTTGCGCTCCTCTTCGACCAATCGAGTCTCGGTGAGAGGTTGCAAAACTACTATTGAAATAATTGTTCACCTTGATGGATCGGACTCAGTATTTTTCAGGTGTAATTCCGAGGGGTCTACAACCCGAGACAATCAGTGTGCATATTTTGAGACAATCAAACCCACATCAATTAAAAATCTTCAAAACTTCACTACAAGTAGGTTTGATCTCCATTATAGGGCTAAACACGGTTGTAAAACACTATGAGTAGACTATTTAATTTTAAATTTAAATTATTTGTAAGAATTGGCACAATCAACACAATCAGTGAAGTACTCTTTGTCACAGAGTTGTCGCCCCGTCGTGGAATTCCCGGGAGATCAAAATTGATAATATAGTTTGAGACCGAGTAGTCTCAGCGCGCGCAGGAGTTGGTAGCAGTGCTAGCCCACGTGACCACGTGTGCGCGTGTGCGGGGCTGTCGAGGCGTGCCGGCGCTCCGAAAGAGGAGCAAGGCTAGGCGGGCGAAGGGCAGGCGGCGCGTGCCGGCCACGTGCCGGCCACGTGTCGGCGTGTGGTCAAGAGAGAGTCGCTGCTCTGCAATACCGCGGGAGGGAATACGAATCTGAATCGATGCTCCTCGGGTGATTTAAACGCACGCCGATATGAATATGGATCTGGCTCGCGGCCTCATGGCAGCCGCCGTTGTCGGGGGCCTGGCAGGCCTGACCTGAGGTGGCCGCCGTCGCAGCCGGGAGCGGAGTGGTCCGTCGGGCCGATCGGAGCCGGGCCCGGGCGTGGCCTCCGCGACGCTGCCGGTGCCGCCACCTAGCGGCCGCGGCGCGAACCCGGTGCGCCCGGCCGGACTCGGCGGCTCAGTCGATGCGAGGCGCCGAGTCGGGTGCAGCACGTTGGCTCTTCCCTCTCCACTGGCCGCCCACTCAGGTGCGCGCCGCTACCACTGCTGCCCCCACTGCTGCCACCACTGCTGCCACCACTGCTGCCACCGATGCCGCCGCCACACCCGGCAGAGGTTGGGTGATAAAGTAGGATCGTCAACTGTTACCCTCTGTTTTAGTTCTTCTCCTCCCGTGTGTCGTCATACAAAGCAACAGTGCAAATACGTGCTATTCCAGGCCTCGTATTTCGAAGATATAGCACGGTATAGCATGAATAATAGACCCCCCCCCCTAAAAAAATTAATAGTGATAATAATTATAAATAGATACAAATAAAAAAATATTAACGAGAATTGTAATGTGCTTAATTTTTCATTTGCAGATGGCATTCACGGACTGAAATGAATTCCAGCACACAGAGTAGGGGTGAGCCGGTCAGCCATTGACCCACACCATCGGCCCACCGGTCACCACCGCCACCCCAACGCCCCCACCGCCCAACTCACTGCCTGGCCGTGCCCCGTTACGCGGGTTCGAACACTACGATGTGCACTTTTTTTCCTTGTCCCAGCCCCTGCCTCTCTGCAACCTTCTCTCTCTCCTCTCTCTCTCTCTCTCTCTCTCTCTCTCTCTCTCTCTCTCTCTCTCTCTCTCTCTCTCTCTTTCACTGCAACCCCCTCTGCATTGCCCGTCTCCCTCTCACCGCCTGCCCCGTCCCACATGTGGCCAACTTGGAGACACAATAACCCTCACACAATGGACCACTCTCCACTGATACAATGCCTCTCGCCGTTTTTTTTTCTCAATGACCCTTTTCTCCCCCCCCCCCTCTCTCTCTCTTTTCTCTCCCACTCACGGCGTGCCAGTCTGATGTAAAAATCACCTTCTGGAATCGCGACCTTTCAACTTGCACAATGTAACCCAGCCGACACAGCCCAAGACGATACGGAGCACTTGTTTGTCTCGGATAGAACGGGCGAGGCGACAGGTTATGAGTACGTTATCCTGATTTCGTAGGCGAGTTTTGAATAGACAAACAATTTTTCTAGCATTTATCTCTGATGTGAGCAGGAGAGTGTGTGCTCCTGGAGTTGGTGCTCCTACCCCCGTTCTTGTGTACCTCCGTGCTCTGCTCACGGGGTACGCAGGGGTACCCAGGGCTGCCGCTCCCGGAGGCGTCCAAGAAGAGACTGCATCGGCACGCAGGGCTCCGTTCCAGGAAGGGGGCAGCAGCAGACGACAGCTGCAAGCCTTCCCGGCACGCAACAAGATGGCTACCCGTACCCGTCCTCCATCTTTGTTACCCTCTCTCTTTCTCTCTCACACACACACACACACACACACATGGCTGCCCCGGCCGAGACGAGTAGGCACACTGACGGCTAGAACCACTTACGCCCGAGAAACTGTTCGTGTTTGGTCCCACAGCCGCCGTCGAGTGTTTAGAATTAAAACATGCACACACCTTGGAAATTTTGTGTTGTTTAAAAATTTGTTTTGAAAACTGATCATAATCAGCACACGTGTCCAACAACGGATATTAATCAATAGAGGTTTCCAGCGAGGCTCCGAAGCGGAGGCTGAATAACACAAACATTTCCAGACCGGAAACTTTCGGAAGCAAGTATGCGAACTCTTCACGCACAAGTCATACCTCCAAAACCACTCAAAACGCCATTCAAGTTTCTCATACCGTCTCTCGAAAGTTTCCGGTCAGGAAGAGATTTTCATCTTCAGCTTCCGCTTTCAAGTCCCGTTGAAAATGCGTATTGTCAGAGAGGCGACACCCCGTACGAAAAGCCACCTGATTTGAGGGACGACGAAACGGGAGCGGGAGCGGGGCGGGTGACAAATATTGGCAATAATCAGTAGAGGCCGTGTCAATCGTGTCGAGTGCCGTCCGACGCCTCCGCCTAATCAATATTTACCCCCCAGCCCCCACCACCACTCCTCCCCGCGCGCCGCCCTCCCCCGCCACCCCTCCCTACGCCCCATTAGATCGGGCACTGCCTGCCATTGGCTGCAGCACGCGCCGGCGTGGCTTCACCCTCCGCGCCTCTCTCTCTCTCTCCCGCTCTCCACCCCCTCTCACCCTCTCCCTCCCTCTTACGTCTTTCCGCATCCCGCAAAAGCCCTTTGTCCCTCCATTCACAAAATTTTACCATATCATTTCAAAAACAATAATAATGCAAAAGATTTTTAAAAAAATCGACCCAAGGACGTGTTACATGCGTAAACTAATATTCTCTCACCCGAAACATGCCCCCGCTGTCCCCTCACGGAAGTCGTTTGTCCGCGGAATGGCTGCTGATTAGCGCCGGAATGTGGCCGGACATCGGAGCGGCGGTACCTTTGTTCGCCGTGAGATTCGAGGGAGTGCGTTCCCAGGCCGGGTGGTGAGGTGAGGTGGTGAGTGTAACCCTGACTTTGCGCCTCCCCGCTGGTATTTTGCTGCGCCTCGCGAAAACCAACCTCGGGAAGGCGAATAAGGTATTATTGCTGGCGGATGGCGTTGGGGGAAGTCCGGGTGCCGCCGGTGACACGACTTCACACCTCGAGTTGCCGCCCTAGAGGGTGCGCACCAAATTTCATCTTGACGACATACGTTGCGATCACGTCAATGGTCATGTTTTTCCTAAGTGTCAACGACGTTCTCTCAATAAATCCGAGCCGCGGACAGCCGACGAAGATTTCAAAACACGGTGACGTGTGTATGTACCTGAACCAGCCTCGTATAAAAGGCGTAAGCGCTAACGCTGGCGTTGCCATGGTGACGCCACGCCCCTCGCCACCCCCTACAAGCCACCCCACACGGCCAGTTGTGCTGAATTTCAATACGCCAGGTCCCGCCTCCCCCCTCCCCACGCGGGCGCGTCTGGGAACAAATATAGTTCCGCCTGTTTAAGGTCGAGATTGCGCAGCGGGAAAACGAGTACGAATCGAAATAACGGGCTCACTGACAAACGCGCAGTTGGTAACACTTTTATGAAGTCGAGGAACGACAAACAAACAGGAACTGGAAAAGTTTGGTGCTGCTGCAGGTGCGCTTGCCCGTCTGGTCTACTAATGGACACGCGCAACCCCAACACCCTCGTCGCCGTGGCGCCCCGGCCGTGCCTCCGGGCAGCCCTCCAGCACCGGGACCTCCACGAAGGACGTGAGGACGCTAGCAGTTCAAGGTTTTCTTTTTCTCAGAAAGTCGCGTCCTGACGTCACGATATCTTCGGTTTGATTCCGTGGTCGCCGAGCGTCCTTCACGGAAAAAGGAGCCAACGCATGATTGTATTATTCGAGGTACCAGGCGGAGGAAAAAAAACTCACATTCGACATGTGAAACAAAAATTGTTTTCGTGTTCAATTTGATCCCGAGTGTTTCAAAGTCACCCCGCCGGCCTGCGCTCACGCTTGGCGCGTCAATACCAAAGGAGTGAATCGTGGTGATCCTGAGCTCCACGGTTGGAACAGTCTTGTTGCGTTAAATGCTTGTCGGGCACTGAGCCATCGGCCGCGCCCCGCCGCGCCCCCAGCCCAGTCCGGTGACCATTTCACACCCAACACCGTGACAGCGGGTCGATATAGCGCTGGGCTCGTTTTGGTCTACGTTCGAATACACAACTGCTTCCGACTCCTTCCCTCTCGTGCCTTCGTCCCACTCGCCGTGGTGACAATCATCCTCCCTCCGAACGCGGCCCATTTTTGCACAAATCTAGACCGGCCTGAGGTCGTATTCTCTTTCTTAACGACATCGCCATCGATCCTCGTTTTCTTTCCTGCGATGCTTGGAGCTTGAACTGATGTTGAAAAAAATAAAAGTAATTCAATGTCACCAGAATATATCTGAAACCATCACCATACGTACACTTTTTAAACCACAAACGCTGCGATATGCTGCAAACTCTGCTCACCGCTATCCCATTCGTGTTTTCCAATTCATTTTATTATCACCAAAAGTTCACCCGAAATCGTTCACCGCCGGCACACACGCGGCTGGGCACCCCGACCTGCCCGTTGACCGAAGAAGAGGAAGATGAAATTGTGTGACCATTATTGGGCAATAACACACGGGAATGAATGGAAAGCACTCTGTAATTTCCGCGGTAGGTCGGGGAAGAGTGGACGAGAGAGAGAGAGAGAGAGAGAGAGAGAGAGAGAGAGAGAGAGAGAGAGAGAGAGAGAGAGAGAGAGAGGAGGAGGGGGAGAGGGGGGGGCGGTGGCGTGGAGTGCCCCTAACTAGTGGGCCTGCGTCAAACGCCTTGGCTGTTGCCGACTAGCCGCCCGCCCTTGCTCCTGCGAAGGCCCCAGCCCCTGCCCATTTAGGTCAGGAAGTGACATAATGATTTTTTTCGGAGTCTGCAACACTCCGGTCTGCGGCGAGTGAACCCCCCATAAAACCACATTTGTAAAACCTGCGAAACTAATCCATTAAATATTGTGGACGGAAAAAATACGAGGAGGGTACTATGTTTTTTTCCCGGTCCCTTGCGCATGTTTACGAAGCCCGGCTGGGTTTTGCCTTGGTTTGTGACATTGAACCCGGACCGAGGAAACGGCAGTCGGTACTCGCGAGTCGTGGTGCCATCGGGGCATTGCATCGGGAAGTGTGCGCGAGTGGTTGGAGGGAGACAGCCGACACTGCGCGACGACGACCGCGTGGTCTTCTCCGTCCTGAGCTATCCATATTTCGAAAACGGATTTCAAACGATCTGTTCACCCCACCATTTTCACGCCGTTTTCAAAAAATGTCAGAGAGACAAACACATTAGAATCCTCGGAGAAATTGGTGGTGGCTGGGAGCAGCCTTTCGTGCAGCGCCACGCCGCCGCGCCGCGCCCTCCGCGTTCCCGGAAACAGAGAACAGACGGACCGAAAAACGTAATAAAAAAGCTCGACCAGGATGATGAGTCCCTTTGCTGCGTGTTGAACCCGTGTGCATGTTTGCGGTTGCCCTGGGAGGCGTCGGATGTTTGATCTGGGCGAAGGGCCACGCACGCGAGCCTCGCCGCGAGCCCACTAGGGGGCGCTGTCGACACCCCGCGACTGTCTTCGGAGGTAATAGGAGCGTCCGCATGTCCATAGAGCTCAAGTGGTGCGCCAACCTTCATTTAGAAGAAATGTCGAGCACCGAAAAGTCACGTTCAAACTTACCGAACAATTCACAAGCCCAAAAAAAAAAATCACCAAAAAATTCTACATCGTAATGTCAATTCATACACCGGAAAAAAACAACAACAAATCAATCACTCTACGTCCTCGGTTCGTCCCGGTTGCTTTGTAAAATTCCGGCATCCCCCGCCCAGGAGACCAGTTTATGAATTTTTCATCAAACTTTTAAAAATTCCTGGGTGGTGTTTTCGGGCTGGTGCCGCTGGTGCCGGCTCCCCGGTCCTGTGGTACTGTGGATGGGCGCACCGGAACACAGAACTCACACACATAGCAATCATCTGAGGCGTAATTGTCTGTCGGGTCCCTGCCTGGGTCCGCCTCGGGTCCGCCGGCCGCGCGCGTCCTCGCTCCTCGCCGCCGGGATGATGTTGTGTCTCTGTGACCACCCCTCCGCCCCGCCGGGGGACCCATGGCACTACTAGGCCCCGGGTAACCCTAATTATTGAGGTCTGCTGCTGAATCCCTTCCAACTTTGTTGCGCGCAGGACTGTTGCCCACCTGGCATCCGTCTGTGTGTGTGTGTGTGTGTGTGTGTGTGTCCGAAAACCCGCACCCGAAACCCGTCCCCAAAATCATCGGCAGCCAGTCGACCTTGCAGCGCTGAGAATGAAAATAAATAAATTGCAATGCTTCGCCCGATTTTGGGCGATGAAGCGTTTTGAAGAGTGTCTTAATTTTTCAGGTTTCATGATACCATTCCCCGGTGTGTGAGAAGACTTTTCTTGGTCCGAGCAGCACATGTTTATTCCACGTGTCAAACTCTACCTGCTCGGGAAGCCCCTGCTGCAGTGATACCATGATACCATGACGCCTCTAATGTGAGCAGCAGTGACTCCATAAGCCTTCCAGTCAGCCAACCTAATGGCAGACCCACAGCGGTTAGATTACACATTTCCGAGCTGAATTAATTACGTAATGCGAGTCATTAATGCGTTTGCTCTCATTCAAAAGCTCATCACTTCATTCATTCATTAATTCAACTCATTCGCATATGTTTTGGAAAGGCGTTGCACACACACACACACACACACACACACACACACACACACACACAGTGAAATCAGCTGAAACAAACGTGCACGTGCGCAATATATATTCTTGTATACTCGTCCTGAATTATAGCGATTGTACGATCTATGTCTGGGAAGTTTCGCGCAGAAGAGGCGCAAGTGTGTTGACCAACAGTGAATGAAGTTTGCATGCTGTGAACTTCGACATCCACACACACACACACACACACACACACACACACACGCACGCACGCTCGCACGCACGCCCCTGCTGCTCGGGGCGGGTACGGTGACCTGCTGGCGTGCAGCCGGGTAGTCGGGGCGCCCTCGTTACAGGCGCCGCCCCGCCGCGTTGGCTGTTGTTGCATGAGTTTGTGTTATTTGCACAAAAGGGCCTGCAGCCTGCACTGCCGCGCACCGCTACCGTGCTGCAGCTAGCAGGCGTGAAAGTGCACTAACAGTGCCGATGTTGTTTGCAGTGGCACAGCGTACATGTAGGTACGTAAAATTCTGTTATCTTCTGACCCGCTGGAAAAGTCTGCCGGCGTTGATCGGGGTCAGTTCTGCGCCTTTTTACATTTTTTTCACCTCCTCGTCCCTCTGATGCGAGCACCTGACGCACCTGACGCCCGTACGCGGCGCTCGAAATCAGCTGCTGCTCGCGTTTCGTCGGGCCCTCCGGTGTCGTCTGTCTCACTCACGTGTACCGCAGGACCCGCTGCAAAGACGAAGAGAGTAGATTCGTATCGCTACTACTTTTCGAACGCTACGCGACGTCGGGCGACGCCACGGGCCGCCGCCTCCCGGCAGCCAGACTCGCAGCATGTACCCCCCGGGCTACGGCCGGTCCCGGCGTCTCTCTCTCTCTCTCTCTCTCTCTCTCTCTCTCTCTCTCTCTCTCTCTCTCTCTCTCTCTCTCTCTCTCTCATACACACATCATATGATGTGATGCTCCTCGAAATCTCGTGTTCTTCTCTCGTCTTATTTTGGTGAAAGGGCGTGTTGCAGGGCGGCCGGGCGTGGTCCCGGCGCCACCCAGTCCCCCACGACCCCGCTGGCGCCACTGCTCCCCCCCCCCTTCCGGCCCCCCTCCGGCCCCCCTCAGGCCCCCCTCCGGCCCCCTCCGGGCCCCGCACGGATGGTTCCCAGGCGGCGGCTGCAGGCGGCTGCAGGTCTCCGTCCTCAGGTCCCTCTTCACCCCGAGCCACACCGCGAACTGCAGCATTTTTCCTGCCCCGTTCTCCACATATCCTCTGTACGCCCGGTATCCACATGACACGAATCGATCCTTACATTTGCATGTTGCGATGATTAATGCGCGTCTGGGACATTTAATAACGTCAACAGAATGACACACGCCCACCAGCCTAATAATCCCCAATGAAGTTCTGCCACGCAACCCGTTCCTATCTGCCCACCCTCTCCCACCGCCACCAAACTCTCTCCCTCTTTCTCTTCTCTCTTTCTTTCTCGCAATATGCAAGATGATTGAGACGTTAGTTACTGTTGTTGTTGCCGGCCTAACGGCTGGGTTGTTACTGGTGAGTCGTTGCCGGCAAATTGTTGTTGTGATTGAAGCAGACGACGCTAGCAGACGACACGTGCCCCTCCTTGTTAACCCCCGGCAGCCAATCAGAGCACGCCTCTCGCAGCCTAATGGCGTCATGCTGTTGACTGTGGTCAGTTCCATTACGAGCCGTGCACACCGCCGCCACCGCCTGCTCGCGAACACGACGCCTCGCTTCTTTGCTTGCATCGGTTTTGAGGTGGCGGGAAAGCTCCCGCGTTTGAATGATTACAGCACCATAACCCCGCTAGGAGTAATTTCTGTTTTGGGGCTAGCCGTTGGCTGCGTGTCCGCGTTTGTTTGATGTTGCTGCTTCAGTTTGTTCGTGTCGTGTTAGTGACGTGTCTCTGTTGTTAGTGACGTGTTTGCGCTGTAACGAGGTGCATGCCCACATATCGTGCCCGGGCAATCGCCTCCGTGCCGGCCCCTGACCGCAGAGACACTCTGGACACTCCCCGCGGGCTGGGCCCCGGCTCTTATTGCACAGAGTCACGACGGCGGAGGTGGTGGCGGACCGACGTCCCCGCTGACCCCCCGCGGACCGCAGGTGATGACCCTCCCTGACGTGGAGTGCATACCTGACGGACAGGTTTGTCTCTGATGAGGCAGGCCCGGCCACTTCCGGGCAGCGGTGCGGCTCAATAGACGTTTCCAATGAGACTTGGAAACGGAAGTTGAAAAACATGAACTCTACCGAGAAACTCTCGAGACCAGGCATGAGAAATATCGGTGCACAAGGGGCGCGTCAAGTATGGAACAGAACCTCGAAACTCACTCAAAACACGATTCAAGTTTCTCGTACCTGCCCTCGAAAATTTTTGGTCTGGAAGAGTTTCTACTTCCGTTTCCAAAGTCTCATTGGAAGCCTCTATACCAAACAGCAGAACGTGTCACGTTTCGGAGATGCACATCCGAACGTTCGACATGAATTCATGCAAGCGGGAAACCCCGTGTTCTGTCTCTGCCTCACCTTTGCAGTGCCACATATGCAGGTTCATGGGGGTCGTGGCGGGCCGTGCGGTGGACTGGACATGTGATGTCTCTATTGTGCGGGTGCTCACGGCTCATGCCGTCCGTGTTATTTCTGCCCAGATGCTATCAGACCTCTGCATTCTTATTCCAGGTGCTGCTGCAAAGCCCTCTCCGTCCCACGATCAGTATTCACCTGGAATTTCACGCACTTGAGGAGAAGAACAAAATGCGAACACTTCGTTATTAAACAACGGAGCATTGAGAGTCATCGACCAATTCTGAGCGAATTAGGGACTGTCCTGTTCAGGGCTGAGTTGGTCTCAGCTCGACCACCATGAAAGAGTAATGATCACCATTCAATGCCAAATTATCACTTTTTAGGATCACTAACATGTGCTAATGCTAACACCAATATATCGACACGACGATTAGTGGTGATCATCATATATTCAACAAATGTTAAACCATCATTATAGTTTAAATAATGATGATCATCATTGTTTCATTTACAGTGCGTCAGGACTCTGAAAATGGGGTCATGTGACCTCTTCTCATAGAAAACGTAAGCGAAATGAGTTGGGACGATCACGATGACCACTATTAATTCACAATTTCCTAACAAAAATTGTCATGTGATCCCATTTTTTTAGAATACTGGCGCCAACCCAGCAAGGATTAGACTGTCGAAACGATATCGGATCGATGTCGATTCAAAATCGACAAACTCAAAGAAATCGATGTAATCCGATTCGCTTCGATATCGAAACGGCATCGGAAGTCGATTTTCTTTGTGAGTTCGACAAGTAATCGAAGGAAATATCGAGCTTCAACAAAATTTCGACACCATCGATATCAATTTGGTACAATTCCAACATTATTCCTGCCTGGGAAGCTGCGTCCTTGTGTGATCGTTTATTATCACACAGTCCTGCTCAAGTCTCAAACGTTAAACCTGGACGATGGATCCTACTCTTTGATTTTGAGTGTCGACATTTGAAACTGTCGCGGTCTGCGCGTTCGGGGAGAGTTCCCAGACAGGGTATACCCGGAGATCCCGTCACGTGGGAAACTCATGGAGAGCGTCATCCCTCCGATCTGATTTGCTCCGGTGTGAAACCTGGTCAAATTACAAGCCTCGGCTGCCCCGATGATGTTACGGGGGATTTCATGGCAAGAGGACGAACACGAGTTTTTAGTTGCATAATGTTGCCCGGCTTTTAGTTTTTATTTTGCCCGCCCCGTGTATACTCCCGATGTCCGAGGCGGCGGCCGAGTCTCGAACAAGCTCTTTATTTAAGGCTTGCCATGGGTGGCGCCCCCATCATTACCATATTCGTGGGACCTGATTTTTCCTTCCACTTTCGCAAAGGGCGACTTGGCCAAAAACGTCGGGGCAAAGGGGCCAAAGATGGACGTGGTTTTTGGGGTCGGTCCCCTGCGAACTCAACAAACTGAACCACCTTCCGTTTGTCTCCTTCTACTACACTCCCCACACTCTCCTGCCTCTCTCTCTCTCTCTCTCTCTCTCTCTCTCTCTCTCTCTGTCTCTCTGTCTCTGTCTCTCTGTCTCTCTCTCTCTCTCTCTCTCTCTCTCTCTCTCTCTCTCTGTCTGTCTCTCTCTCTCTCTCTCTCTCTCTCTCTCTCTCTCTCTCTCTCTCTGTCCTTTCCTTCTGTCTCCTCGATTGTGAAATTTTCATGTGGGTCCCTGAATAACACATGCGGTAACTGCCTCCAAATGCCTGGCAGTGGCCTCCATTACCGGCAGCCAGCCGACCCTCGTGACCCTTTAGGGCCCCTTTTGGGGACCCCTCAGGCCCCTGGGCCCCCGGGGGGTCTCACACAGCCAAGGCTAGACAGAGTCCACATTCGCACCTTCGGATCACAGTGAGTTAAGTGTGTTTCACATCGATTTTCCTGAATTTCTCATAGTTTAATTGCAACGTACGAAGATATTGAAAATGGAATATGATGTCAAAAAGGAATACCAGGAAAAAAAGGGTCGAAATTACTCCAAGTTTAATTTCAGTCTTCTTGGTAACACGTTATTGACCGCATGCGCGGGGCTCTCTGCTGTGCACCTCCACTGAGAGATGTGCACGTCATGGTGTCCGAGAGAGAGAGAGAGAGAGAGAGAGAGAGAGAGAGAGAGAGAGAGAGAGAGAGAGAGAGAGAGAGCACGTTGTGGCAGTCCTGGGTGCAGCTATTCATGCACCGTATGCTCTGCCCCACTTCCATGGATAATTCAACGACCGATTCCTGGGGGCGTTTACGCCGGCAGCGTCGCGACCATCATATATACCCAGTCTAAGTGTGTCGTCTGCGATACCCCCTCTGTCTGTGTGTGTGTTTGTGTGTGTGCGTGGACGACCATCGGATCGCCCGAGGCATTGACGCACACACAGAGACACCTGCCCTATTAGCGCCATGAAATTACATGAGTTAGGCAACCCTTTCTGACCCGAACACGTGCGTGTGTATGCTCTCTCTCTCTCTCTCTCTCTCTCTCTCTCTCTCTCTCTCTCTCTCTCTCTCTCTCTCTCTCTCTCTCTCTCTCTCACACACACACACACACACTCTCTCTCTCTATTTGTGTCTATCTTTCTCACTTAGCTTCCCTTTTCCGAACACCGATCAGAATAAGGTTTGTCGCTTCGTTTAGAAATGCAAAAGCGCGTCGGGTCCCGTTTGCTTATGCTAATTGCAGTAATGGGTGCAGCGCCGGAGAGACAACAACCTCTCGTCCGAACGATGACAGCCGAAAAGTCGCGGCGTGAACCCGAATATGAATGCGCAGGGTCAACTGTTCGGCCGCGGCCGCCCAGGTACGCCGGTTCGGGCTCGGCCCGGCGGGCATTAGACGGGGCGCGAGGTGTGAACCGTGAAATTGCAGCCGCTACTCGCGACTCGATGCGCGACGCTTCTGCGGCCTAATCAGGTGATGGAACAAACTGTTTCGCAAGCCACGTGACCCCCAGCGGCCACTGCCAAAAAGAGCACGGAAAAATCCGAGGGGGGAAACAACTCAACAAAATCGTGTCTGCAGGACTACCCTGTTTTTTGTTTGGATTACCCCAGATTTCCCCTGGATTACCCCGGAGTTACCTCGGATTACCCCTGGATTACTTCGGATTTTACT
>CM076256.1:13711779-13724279 GCA_038380765.1 Odontothrips loti
GCTGCTGCTGCTGCTGCTGCTGCTGCTGCTGCTGCTGCTGCTGCTGCTGCTGCTGCTGCTGCTGCTGCTGCTGCTGCTGCTGCTGCTGCTGCTGCTGCTGCTGCTGCTGCTGCTGCTGCTGCTGCTGCTGCTGCTGCTGCTGCTGCTGCTGCTGCTGCTGCTGCTGCTGCTGCTGCTGCTGCTGCTGCTGCTGCTGCTGCTGCTTCTACCGCTCCTCTGCTGCTTCACCTGCTGCTGCTGCATCTCCGACGGCCACCGTCCCCACTTGCGAGGACACGCAGACCCGCATCGATGCGCCAAATTACAAGCCCCATCCCCGCATTTGCATATTGGAAAGTGGCTAGGCTATGGAACGCTGAGATGCCTGTTCGGACGCAGCCGCCCCTAATAACAGGTGGCAAGTGGAGAACCAGTACACCGGGCAATTCCAGCCCAGCCTAGGCGTGTATGGTAGGCTGGTACGCCTCTCAGGCCTGGCCGCTCGGGTGGGCGGAGCGGGACTCAGGCATCGGCCCCCTAAAGGGCCTAACTGCACTATCGCTCTGAAAATAAGCGAACATGGTCGTGTGCGTACGAAGTACAGTTCCCCCACCTCACGACCGAAAAGCTAGTGTTAGTCGTGGTAGTCGTTTCGACTTAAAAAAAATAGTTAAAAATTATACTAAAATCATGTCATCCCATTGTGGATTTTGTGACTCTAATTCGTTGCAGATTTCTGGACCTTGTCAGCAGAATCCATTACAAGTCTGTCACTTCAGCGGATCCGGTGAGGAGCTAACTGGATCCACTATGGGGGAAGTGGATCAGCTCTGCAGTGGATCCGCTCCGAACCGGATCCGATAAGCTCCGTTCCGGATCCGGTAAAGCAAGAGCGGATCCGGTGTGCGGATCCGCTGTGGTGTAAGTGGATCCGCTGTGAAACTTACCGGATCCGGTAACATGTAAGCGGATCCGGTTCATGCTCACTGGATTTTCAGAACTGGGAAGCTCTGCACTATAAAAGCATCGACTGAAAGTGACTGAAAGTGACCGAAAGTGACCGACCAGTGACGTCGACTTTGTCCCCGTGTTATTAACACCAAGCCCAGCGGGGATGTGTAGGATCCCAGAGGGACAGCAGAGGGCGCTGGGCTCGCGCGGCTCACCGTGTGGTTCCTGTGGTCTGCGCTGCAGCCGCACCTTATTACTGTAATAATAATGATTAGAGCACAGGCCCGCGACTGAGGTACAAACCTCTCAAGGTTCCAAACACGAGAAAGAGAGAGAGAGAGAGAGAGAGAGAGAGAGAGAGAGAGAGAGAGAGAGAGAGAGAGAGAGAGAGAGAGAGAGAGAGAGAGAGAGAGAGACTGAAGGAGGAGAGTTCAGGACAGTCCATGGCATTTCTGACCTTAATCAGGCGGAGTTCGATACAACAACTCCGCTGGTCGCTGGTCTTATCAGTGGCGTTTCGAATTATCCCCTCGTTATTTGTTTTAAATATGGCCGCTCCGTTGTCGGGCTAATTTTGGACACCGCGTGAATGAGTCGGACAAGGGGTGAAGAAGTAATGACCTATTAACGACGCGTAATTTGAACCACCGAAAAGAATCAATCGGTGTGAGCGGCACTCAACCCCCGGGGGGCCCTGTTCTCAGGAGCGTCACCGCCGCCCTGATGCTGCGATCTTATCCGGCCCGATCAGTGTGGCCGGCCGAGTGTTTACACGCCGCCCCGGGCCCCCGAGCCCCACAAATCTGTCCGGGGAGCGTCTATGCTCGCCCAGCAACACGGACGGCACAAACACCTAATGGCGACACGTAAAGCAGCGCCCGGCGCCTTGTTAGAGGCCGTCATTACAACCTCCCGGTTGGCCCGGCAGCGCGCGGCGGTTCGTGCTGTCGTTGTCAGAAGGCGGTGGGTACGGCTCGGACCCGTCCACTGGGCTGCACTCTGTCTCTCTTCTCTTAGGCACTGCCACCTCCAAATCAGAAAAAGGATTGTCAACTTCTTTTTGACATATTTTTGTCAATACTTTTCTTTTGTCGATTTTTTTTTGTCAGTAGTTTTTGGATGAGTTTCTTTTTGTCCACATGCTACGGTGATTTCGTTTCCCCGGACTAGTCACACGGCACGAGACGTCAGACGCGCTTCCTCTCCTACAAGCATTTAGGTATGAAGAATTCAGCAACTCATTGGTTCCTCGGCGCGCATTCACTGTGGAAGAACCCCGGGAAAAGTGGCGGTGCATTATGGACGAACACACCCGGGACGGGTCTCCGGCACGGCTACCTCTCGGCTACCGCCCGACTACCGCCCTGCTACCGCCCGGCTACCGACCAGCCCGGTTTTCATGTCATTTATCCATGGTAATTTTATGCAGTCGTGTCCCATGAATTAGTGGGGGCACACAGTGTGCGCTTTAGACGCTTTTTTCCCTCTCTTTTTCCGCCCTCATGTAAAATATGCGAACCAATGAGAGAGAAGCACACGCGATATACAAGCTCCTGGGGGCGGCCGCTGGCGGGGAGCACCCGGCCGGCCCCCGCGGGGCGGCGAGGGCCTCTGGGGGCGCCCAGGACGCCGTCGTGGAGTATTTACACGCACGCCGACGACGCGGACCCCGAAAACTAACACGGAGTCCGAAATTACAGCCCTCTACGCATTTTTGAAGAAGACAAAGCCGATTATCTTCTGGCCAGTCGTGTATTTCTTTTCCTTCTTCTCCTCCTTCTTCTCCTTCTTTATTTTCCGTTCGTGGTCGTGTTATTTTTCTGTTCCCTCTGTCGTGCACATGATTGGGAATCGTGACTCCGTCTTCTCCATGCCGCGGCGACGCGCCGGCTGTCCGCCAATAGCGCGGGACGGGGCCCTCGGTGGACTGGGCGGCCACGGCGGCCTGTACACCGTCGGGGAAAAAAGAAAAAAAGAAAAAAACAAAAGAGAGACGCCAGCAGAGACCCGGCAGTGGCCGCGTCCGCTCGTTATTCGCAGACGGGCGGCACGTGTTTGCATCACGTTATTCGCAGATTCCACGGCGACTGTCGGCAGGACGATTAGAAATCCGTGTCCCGCCGCCGCGCCTGCTGACGTCACACGGCCGTCTCTCTCTGCTCTCTGATTGGTCGGGGCCACCAGGGTCCAGCCAATCGCATGGCAGCTGGAGGACACACGCGCCCCGCATCGGTGTCTGTAATTATTACTCGAAAAAAAAAAGAACGCGCTCCAAATTCCACGCCGGAAAGGAAAAGACAAACTCGCAGAGGGGCGGCGGAAACCCTGGGGCGCCTTTCTGGAGAAGACGGGACCCTGGAGGTCCAGGACCAGGTCCAGGACCAGGTCCAGGACCACTGCTGCTGCCGCTGTAATTTTCTGTCTCCGATACCAGTAATTGTGGTCATTCCGACCACCTTTGGGGCGCGTTCTTATGGCTGCGTTCGGGAGGCCGGCGCTCCCCTGCTGCGCCTCCTCCAACAACTGCCTCGTTACCGAGGGCCGCACGCGTATATTAAAAAAAAAAATCCGGGAAGAAAATTCGGACGCACCGCCTTTGTGGCAATAACGCAGGACGACGCTACCCCTTGTCGGGACCCCGGGGGCGAGGGCGGAGTCCGAGCCGCGGCGCGGCGAAGTTTGAAAATGTGAGGCACCCGACCGCAAGGCAGAGCGTCTCCACAGCCTTAGAGTAAACAACTGCCAACCGCTGCGCACGCCTCCCGCTGCGAAAAACAAATCGAAGACACAAGAAGAAGGAGAAGAAGAAGAAGAAGAAGAAGAAGAAAAATAAGAAGAAAAACCCGCTACGGGTGACGACAAGAGCACCGCGATGAACCTCTTTCTTCGGGTGATCCGGGACCGTACCGGTGCACCGCCGCCGACCCGGACCTAGGCCAGCGAGGCATGGCCCACTGCAGCTGTCCTTGTTGGCGGTGCGGCCGCCGCCGTGGGTGCGGGTGAGACGGCAGCATGCGTCTCTATTTCCCTCGGCCCTCACGGCACGGCGTTGTTTATAATTCGAGGGCCCACGCGGCGACGCTATTGGTCGGCCGAGCGGTGTGGGCGGCCCCCATTTATGCAGATTAGGATGGGGGCCCACGGTTCTGGGGGGATGGGGGGGGGGGGCGTCGGGGTCTCAGCAGTATGGGCGGCGAAGAGCTACGAGAAATCCAGCCAACTACCTCAGCATCACTGGGAGTGAAAAATTGAGAAAGAATCGGCGACAGCGACTAGCCCTTACATTGAAGATTTGAGACCTCAGTTAGATCCAACTTGGCGCTAGGATATTCCAAAAATGGGGTCACACAAGCTTTTCCGATCGAGAATGACTAGGCTGGTGGCAGGTCTCATCGTCACCACACCAACAACGGCTGGCCGAGCGCCTGTGACTGCCAGGGTAGGCCAGCCCGCACGACACGCGTGTCTGCGGAGGCCGGGGCTGCCTACCCAGCAGGCGCCTGTGACTGCCAGGGTAGGCCAGCCCGCACGACACGCGTGCCTGCGGAAGCCGGGGCTGCCTACCCAGCAGGCGCCTGTGACTGCCAGGGTAGGCCAGCCCGCACGACACGCGTGCATGCGGAGGCCGGGGCTGCCTACCCAGCAGGGGCTCGCACTGCGGTCAGACTCGGTGTATTGGCGCTCGCGACAAGGTACTTGCTGTGCGATCCAACCAGCCACATCGGAAAGATGTGGTTTCGAACAATGGTTGTCTCGAGGGTACCTGATCGG
This sequence comes from Odontothrips loti, assembly GCA_038380765.1. Classification (NCBI taxonomy): domain Eukaryota; kingdom Metazoa; phylum Arthropoda; class Insecta; order Thysanoptera; family Thripidae; genus Odontothrips; species Odontothrips loti. Next base: position 13,716,481 of record CM076256.1, read on the forward strand.
ATGAGGAGGACACGAGAGTACGTGAGGCCGTCGTGGTCAGTCCCTGGTTACGGCATGGTGTCCCGGGTACCATGGACGCCACCACCATGGATGGGTACCACCACGGGTACACCTCCGGCAGTACCCGCCAGCGAGCGCGTCACGACGGCGACCTCAGCTGGTCCAGGACGCTGACGACGACGTCACGATTCGGATGAGGACCGCCTGCCATGACGCCCGCGGCGCCCCGGCACGGCCAACACAGCCATCATCGAGCAATTTCGATAAGCGATAAGAGGCTTTAAAAATTTCAATAACTGATTTTAATTTCTTTTTTTTATGATATTTTATTTTTTTGCTTTGAAAGGCTCCCGAAAAGTCGTGCTTGCCATGGTGATGACCACGACCGCACACGGGATCAACTTCATGTGCACTTCGGCACCACCATGCTGACCGCACAGACGCTCAGATGACGAAGCGATATACAATGCCGTACATTTCATTATTTTCTCGTTCGTAGAAATCATTATTTCAGCCAAGCCCCTTGCCGTCTGCTTGTTCGCGACCAGGAGTCATATCCCGTTGTGTGGGTGATGCACTCGAACGTAAGAGCGTGTGTGTGTTGTGTGTGTGTGTGTGTGTGTGCGTTTGCGTCGGCCGTGTCATTCTTATTCTGAGCCCCACACCACAAAACGAGTAGGGAGGAGGTACCCCACAAGGATGAGTAGTAATACAGGCGATAGCTCGGGTGTCTCTGCGCCTGACTCACACAGCTGGTGCACGTGCTGTGCGTGTGTGTGCGGGTGTGTGCGGGTGTGTGTGCGTGTGTGGTTGTGTGTGTGCACGTGTGCATCCTAAAAGGACAGAAACCGCATAGAATACCACCATTTCCATGTAAAATGCTGACCGCGTCCCCAGACAGGACTAGGCTGTCGAAACGATATCGAATCGATGACGATTCAAGATCGACAAATTCAAATAAATCGATGTAAACCACCATCGATTCGATAATTGGCGATTTGACAAGTAGTCGATGAAAAAATCGAGTTTCAGCAAAATTTCGACAACATTCGATAGCGATCTGGTACAATTTCGACAGTCTATTCCTGGCTAGGTCGTAGGTTCAAATCTCCATATCCGTCACCATTTATTTATTTTTCGAACCCTGTTGCGCGTGGCGGGCGGCTCGGCGGCCCATTCAGAAAGCCTTTACTGGGGCGCTGTCACTTTCCCGGAAACAATGGGTGAACGGGTCGCTGTCGGAATGCTGGCAATTGTTTTCATTGTTCGGAAGGGGAGGGGGAGGAGGGGCTGCGCTGTACGCACCCAGTTCAGAGAACCGAACATCTCTCGCTCTCCCTCTCTCTCTCTCTCTCTCTCTCTCTCTCTCTCTCTCTCTCTCTCTCTCTCTCTCTCTCTCTCTCTCTCTCTCTCTCTCTCTCTCTCTCTCTCTCTCTCTCTCTCTCTCTCTCTCTCTCTGGAATGGCGCCCAAGAGCCGCCGTGCGCGAGGGCTGTGATCTTCAAAATTTGAACGCCCCAAAAGCGCGCTTTAAATTTAAACTCTTCGAAAACGTTAGTCCATAGCGATCAATGTGGACTTTATGAAGATTGTTGAGGGGAAAAATGAAACGTGAACAATGATTTCCGGAGAGGGACGCCATGGGACGGGTGAGGTGTTGCACAGGCCTCTAACTCTTTGTCTCTCTCTCTCTCACTCGCTCTCTCTCTCTCTGTCTGACGCACGGACGAGGTTAGTGCCGCTCCAGCCGCCCCTTCCCTTCCCACCCCCTCCCCTCATTAAATATTTAAACCCGCTGTCTGTATGATTGCGGTGCCAGCTTTTGCTATATCTTTTTGGAGCCCAGCCGAGCCGAACCTCCATAGCAAAATGGACTCGCACACGTCCAGGGGCCTCCAGGAACGGCCCTCTCTTGAGAGTAGAACCACGCAAGTATGAGAAGTTTGTACCGCAGATGCGCGCATTCGCCGGCCGAAAATGGTGGAGTGAGACCTGGGCGTGGCACCCAGTTCTAACATAAAGGAAATTTTTGATGGTTAAAATGAGAGAGGATTTTTTTTTGCGGTGCTCTGAGAGGCGAAGCTCGTCCACGTCATATATATAGTCGCTCTCCCAGTTTGGCGCCGCCGGGGTCACAAGCCTTCTGCGCGACAGCGCGACACCTTCCCGGGCGGTTCGAGGCGGCGGTGACTCGTAAACACAAGGCGGGTACACCGGCTGTACCCAGTCTGCGGCCACCCCTTCTCCGGGGACGACTCTGTGTCCTTGTTTATTTCTCATATCGAGCGGCGAACGCGAAACGAGGCTATGCGTGGCGACCAGCTTGCGAGTTACGACCCTCTGGTCTCGCGCTGACGGCGTTGTTTGACGTGTCGTCCATCGCCGACATCTTGGCGCAAGAACGCTCTCTCTCTCTCTCTCTCTCTCTCTCTCTCTCTCTCTCTCTCTCTCTCTCTCTCTCTCTCTCTCTCTCTCTCTCTCTCTCTCTCTTTTTCCGCGTAAATTATGCACTCGTCGAGGAGACACAAGATGGCGGCTTCCTTACAGGGCACAGGCCCGGAGGCCCCAGGCGGGGCCCAGGTGGGCGCAGACCCCCCCCCCCCCCACGACCCCGTTGGTCACCACCACTTTGACCCGCCACGCCCCACCTCGCCCCGAGCCGATGCGGCCCAATCGTAGTCAATATTTAAACTGCCCACCAATAATACCGAAATTATAGGCTGGAGCTGGGGGAGCTGATATGGGAACGAGTTGTGGCCAGGCCGTCTGTCCGTCTGCCCAGGCTGCGGTGGTGGTGGAGGTGGTGGTGGTGGTGGTGGTGGTAGTTATGGTGGTTTCGAAGAACTTTCGGAACTTCCAAGTAAAAGTCTCGCACTGGGGTGCCGCAATAGCAGAAAAATTCCCTCGAAATATGCCACACAGCACGACGCAAGTGTAGGTCCAGCGTGCGTTGTTGTCGCTGGCTAGAATGTTTGCAACAGGAAAGATACATTTTCCATCGTCTCTCGAAATTTTGCATCATTTCCCCCTCACGTACCTTTGTCACGACTCGAACGCCACGCCAGACTTGATCCCATTTTTCCAGCATCTCCGCGAAAATCTGGCGAGTTATTCTTCCCTATCTCCGGTAGGTTGGCACGCCCGCCACATGCAGCGGGCTCTATCATTACCCCCTGCCGTCCGCTGCTTAATGCCATATATGCAGCGCGCCGGGAGCAAGGCGGCCAACTTAACCCTTCCTAACCTGACAATAGCTAACCTGTCCCTTATACAGTGTTGGTACCCCTGCTGCAGTGTCCAGCGCTCACCCGCCCACTGGGCGCGCGCTCGTAAAACTTAATGCAGTCAAACACTGTCGCCAACACTGGCATGCGCCACGCGTTTTACTTCTTCTTCAGAACGACACAAGTGTAGCGTGACGAATAAAGGTACACATGAGCGTCAGCGCCTGCGGAGCGGTGGGTAGGCAACCCCAACGCTCCCCTGCGGAGCCGGTGGCCTACCCTGACGCCTGCTGGCGCCCTTACCAGACCGCCCGTCTCCCCTCTTTCCAAACAGAGTAGTAATTTATTTCCCGCGAGTGTTTCCCAGCACGTGAGCCCGATCGCGATTGGTCGCCCAGCCTCCCATGGATCCCCATGGCTCCTCGTGGCTCCACCCCGGAGGCCCTGCAGGCCCCGGAGCCAGCTAAACCTGTCCGTCCGCGTCGTGCCGGAGCCTGACCGGAGTCTGGCCGGAGCCAGGCCGGAGCCAGCACGCGGGCGTTCCTTGGCCGCGGGGTGTTCCAGGAGGCGTTCCCAGCGAGGGCGTTCCCGCCTCACGAAGTCCCGCGACGTGCTTCGGCCGCGTCCGAAAAGGACGATACCCGAAAGAAAAAAGGTTCCCGCTTGTTTAAGGCGTCTGGCTTGCTCGCCGTGCTGTCTTTACCATGAGGATCGAGAGAGAGAGAGAGAGAGAGAGAGAGAGAGAGAGAGAGAGAGAGAGAGAGAGAGAGAGAGAGAGAGAGAGAGAGAGAGAGAGAGAGAGAGAGAGAGAGAGAGAGAGGGGGGGAGACAGGGGGGGGGGGGAGGGAGATGGAGAGGAGTCGCTTTTCGGAGGCGGCCGCCCGCCGTGGGGTTTACACAGAGCGTACCCGCGCCTCGGAGTTATCGTGACCAACATGGCCGTCAGTTTCGAATGCGGTACCGGGCTGCGGGGGCGGCGCGGGGGGCGGCGCGGGGGGCGGCGCGGGGGGCGGCGCGGAGCCAGCTGTCCGGCCCCAGGGCGTGGGTGCGCCACGCCGTGCCGTCACGACGCAGTCCCAGCCCGTGACTGCGCGCCTGAAGGGGTGCGCACAGTCAAAAATAATAATAATAATTTTTTGATTCAGAAAAAAAACACCAAAAAAAAGCATACATTCCTGCAGCGACGGCACCTTCCTGCTTTGAGTTCAGGTTCAGAGTTTTGAAAGCAGAAAAATATGCGAGACACACGCTGCGTCGCGCTCCCACCACGAAAATATGCTCGGGGGCACAACGGTGATATTAATAAGACGTAAACTACCAGTAGCATTCCTTGAGCACACACTGGTATTTACAGACATGCAACTCGCCGCTGCCCTCGGCAGAGGAAGTTCTCCGAATGCAGTCAATTGCTGTCACGGGTTCGACGCCCACCCGTTGCCACCACACGTTCGTTTGTCGTGGATTCCAGTGTGTTGTCCCCCCGGTCCCTGAAATTTTAACTTATTTTTTTAATATTAAGTTTTTTAATATTAAGTACTAATATTCACACAGGTATCGTTTTTTTATTCATCGTAGTTTCCCAGGCTGGCTGTACGTCACACTCGTACTGAGGTCAGCCCGGGACGTGGCCGCCGGGGTTACACGTGACCGGCAGACTTACGTCATGGCCGTGACCAGGCGCCAAATGACTTTACAGTGACATTGAGCCATTCGCTAACGAAATCTGCGACTACTGCTGCGTCCGTGCGCTGGCGGCGAAGGCATGGGGGGGGGGGTCCGCATTCGTGACTGTTAACAAATTTTATACTAAATTAACGACATTGTCAATCTTGAATTTTGTTTGAGGCATACGAAAAACAGTAACTGGTCACTTTAAAACAAAAAATTCACGGTCATACTTTTCCTGCCTAACGTGAGAAATTTTCTCACCACAAAGTTTATTTTCGCGCCGGACGATCATAACCCGATGACATGAAGAGATAGAGAATAAAAGACGCTGCGGATGAAAAAAAAAACTTTAAAAAAACGCCAAATTAAACCCGGCGGCGGTGCCGCAGAAGAAGCGAGTGTCATCGCTGCCACGGTCACGTGACCTTCAGGAGCGCTAGCAGACGACGCCAGCAGACGACGCGCGACTCAGATAATGACCTAACCGTTCCCTTTGTAAAAGTTGTGGCCGTGTTGCCGTTGCTGCCGTGACGGAGCACTTTTCATAAATCATGGAATTAGACGCGAAAAGTAAAAGTAACGTCCGTGTTATCTCACAGAATGATACCGCGCCGTCCAGCTCCGTGTCTCGTAAGGTTTCCGCCAAGAAAACAAAAACAATTTCGTTGCTTGGCAAAAAAAGAAAAAGTCGGTGAGCACGTATTCCGAGGGAATCGTCATTCTTACTTTGCGCGCACCGCACGTCCAGGTGCGTTGAGGGATCGGACCCTCAAGCTGTGTCTGCTTACACCTACGCATTACTGGCTCACCGATCCGCGAGGAATGCCTCGCCACAGGTGGGAGTGCGAGAGGCCGGAAAAAGAGGAGGAAGATTTATTCGCTGCGGTGTTTCCAATCTCACCAGACCAGCACTTTGTGAGTAAGCTATTGGCACCACTACTCGTCGACCCTTTCCTTGACCCCTTCCTCCCCTGTATATATATATATGAGGGTCTCTAGGAGCCCTCCGGAGCGGACACAATCGAGGGTCGATTCGCGCGTGAAATTGTGCGTCGTCAAGTGAGGGGCAGGAGGGTCGATCAGGTCCTATGGGGAATATTCCGCGTGAGGGCTCAAAGGGAGAAAGATGATGGAGCAGATGGAAGGCGGTTCCGACGAGGGTTCCGAGCAGAGTGAGAAAGGGAAGAAGAAGAAGACGATGAAGAAGAAGAAGAAGAAGAATGAGAAGAATAAGAAGCCGAAGAAGAACAAGAAGAAGAATAAGAAGAAGAGGAAGAAGAAGGAGGAGAAGAAGAAGTAAAATAAGACGAAGGTCCGCCATGTTGGCAGGCCTGTTGCGGCCATGTTGGTGCGCCTGGCTGAGGCCTGTCATTACCAGCCGGGGCGTGCTCACGACGTGAAAGGGAAGTGTGTGTGTGTGTGTGTGTGTGAGAGAGAGAGAGAGAGAGAGAGAGAGAGAGAGAGAGAGAGAGAGAGAGAGAGAGAGAGAGAGAGAGAGAGAGAGAGAGGGCGCGCGCGCTAGTCTCTCCCCCTCGTCCCTCTCTCTCGCTCTCGCAGGCGCGCGGTCGCGCGGCCGTGCTCGGACACGTCGTGACGGGGAAGTGTTTTCGGACGCGGAGGCGGTGCTGGCTGCACCCACACGAGGAGCCGGGCAGAGCCGGGCGGGCGCGGCAACGGGACGGGTCACCTCCGAGAATGCGCCGGCCAGGCATGCCAACAGCAGACAACACAGTCATGCCAGCAGTCAGTGTTGTCCGGGCAGTCAAGCAGTTAAAAAAAAAAAATACGTATGAGAAGATATGTTGTTGGTTGTTGTTTTTTTTAGTATTAATTTTTGGCAGTGTTTCTTCGATTGGAACCGAGGAAACCAAGTCAGCAATAACTCCACCGATGGAACAAACGACGATCGCTGCCAGTGGCTGCAGGCCTGCGGCAGGCTCGCAGCAGGTAGGCCCGGGGTGTGTCATTAGATCGTATGCTGCCTGCGCGGCGCACTGCAGCGGCACAGCAGCGGCACAGCAGGTGCACCACACGTAGAACCACGCAGTGCCGCAACCTCTTGGGTCCATCGGCCACTTCCGGTGCATCCACAGCAGCAATCACATCGTGCGTGCGTGTGTGTGTGCGTGTGTGTGTGTGTGCGTGCGTGCGTGCGTGCGTGCGTGCGTGCGTGTGTGTGTGTGTGCGTGTGTGTGTGTGTGTGCGTGCGTGCGTGTGTGTGTGCGTGCGTGTGTGTGTGTGCGTGCTTGTGTGTGCGTGCGGGCGTGTGTGCAAAAGGCAAAAAATAAAAAATCACCGATCACACGATATCCTCAAAACACTCAATACGTACGATTGAGGTGTTCCATAATTTTTCGGGAACTTTTTTATTTTCTTATTTTTTTTTTACGAATCAGTTATTGCAAAGTTGGCAGGCGGAGTTGTATCCACCAGAGGTCACATCAAGATCACCGAAACCGCGAGAGTGGATTAAAATATGCGGGACTCGCGCAATGTGGGAGGGATATAAGAGTTCTCTTCGGAAACAATATGGCAGCAGCAAATGCGATCGTGGTCTTTTGGTCTTTTCCTCTCTCGTGGGCTGAGTCACAGTCAGCGCGTGCAACCTGAGAGTGCGGACCGACTGTGGAGTCGTAGCGCATATTGGTTACGTGGATTTCATGCGTCCCGGCGATTCCGAATCTCCTTCTCCTACTCCTCTTCTGCCCCCTCGCCCCTCTAACCCCCCCCCCCTCCCCCGCTCTGCATGAGAGCGCTTCATCTCTCGAGTACCTTGCGCCCCTTCTACCCCCCTCACCTCTCTATCCATCTCCCTCGCACACGCACCACAACAATGGCAGCAAATGGCTTTCAATTCCCCCATCTCCTGCGTGCGCTCTCTCTCACTCTACCCCCCCCCCCCCCTTTC
>CM076256.1:13729279-13741779 GCA_038380765.1 Odontothrips loti
GGCAGCGTTTTGTTTCCCATCCCGCACTCTCATTGGTTAACGAGACGGTGTAAATATGTTGGCCTGCCTTGTTACATACGTTACATTACACTTGTCGCTGCCACGCTCGCACGCGCGCCACGCCACCCATCCGAGGCAGAGAACGGCTCGCTGGGGACCGTTCAAGAACCACGCGACACTCGGAGTCGAGGCGATTTGATTGGTGACGGACGCGAAAAAAAAAATCAGTGCGGGGAAGTCCGCGGTGCGTGGAACCGCCTGCCGGCCTGCACTCACCGGGGGCTGGAGGCACCGTGCCTGCGACAGTTTGCTCCAGCACCGCCCCCACAAGCTACAATACGGATTCCAAGAAAAAATTCGTGCAGCGACACACCTCAAAAGCAGACGACGCCGCGACTTTCTTCTTTTTTTTTTCAAGTTTTAAAACACGTTTTGTTTTTCACCGTGAACACGCGGTAAAATCAACTCGAGACAGATCGACTGGTTTGAATATCCCGCCACTTCTCCCCGCCCGGATTCCACGCATCGGCTAACCAGTCGAGGTACGTGGGTCTGGGAGCACGTGACCTTGCCAGCCAATGGAGCGTTACGACGGCCGATGCAGGTGGGTGTATAGTGTTACGCGATCTGCGATCAAGGGGGCATTGTTTCCGAGCTCCGCGTGCCGGCGGCTGGGCGGCGCGTGGCGGCGTGTGGCAGCGCGTGGCAGCGCCGTGCCGATCAGCTGTTCGACTCTCCTTATCAGAATAAAATGAGATCACACGAGCACAAATACAACGGCAACTAACAGACGAATAAAATATCGGCATAACAGTCGCAGACGGAACATTTCTCTCTCTCTCTCTCCTCTCTCTCTCTCTCTCTCTCTCTCTCTCTCTCTCTCTCTCTCTCTCTCTCTCTCTCTCTCTCTCTCTCCCTCTTTCTCTCTCATTGTTTTACAGCCGAGTAACCCAAGGGGTTACCGACTCGTGTATTACTCTGTCCCCGACCTCTGTATTACCAGTTGTATTACTTGTAACACAACGTCTACAATGCGTAATACTCGCAATTTGGGGTGCCTAACCTAACCTTTTGTGTATTACGATCTGCAGTACTGTATTACTCCGTCCCTGGCCCAGGCCCAGGAGTAACACCCACCGAAGACAATAGCGTCTGAGACTGGCGCGTCGCACACGGAAAACAAACCATACCGATGTTCGAGAGCCACTCTCCATGTTAATCCTATCACAACGCCGAATGCACACTGACCCGTCTAAATCATGAGGGCACGTATGCATCCCCGGCCGGCCAGTCGTATATATACCTAAACGGAAACGCTGACCGGCCGTTGGCCAATTTAATATAATCGTCGTGTAATTTCGAGTTCATAACTCAATCTGTATTGGCTACGAGAGGCGGGCGAAGGGGCAGTGCGCCGGTGCCGTTCGGAGCAATAGAGACGGACAGACGCGCGGACAGCGGGAGAGAGAGAGAGAGAGAGAGAGAGAGAGGGGGGGGGGGAGAAATGTATCGAACATAAACAAATGGACGTAAAAAAAAGGGAAGTACACCAACGAGGCTACGCAGCTACAAAACATAAAAATTTTCAAAGAAAAAAAAAATATGATCCAGGTACTTGACAGTGTGCCCCGGTCCCCAAGGTTGTGCCGGTGAGACGGTTTTCGATTCCATGCATTAATGATCCACGAGGAACCCTTGCCGTCCTCTCTCTGTCTGTCTGTCTGTCTTTCTCTCTCTCTCTCTCTCTCTCTCTCTCTCTCTCTCTCTCTCTCTCTCTCTCTCTCTCTCTCTCTCTCTCTCTCTCTCTCTCTCTCTCTCTCTCTCCCTCCCCTCCGCGAAGCTCCCTCGCTGTCTGTCTCTCTCCCACCTTTCAGCCGCGCTCCGTTTGACATTCATAGCCGGGCGGTGGCGCACTGTCCGTATTCCCACTACGACTACTACTGCAGCAGCAGTAGCAGCAGCAGCTGTGGCGGTGGCCACGACTTCCGTTCCACTACCGCCGCCGCCACGAAGCCATCGGAGGGGCTCATCCTAAATTCATCGCCGTATTCTGAGAAGTGTTGCACAGTGCGTTAGGAGCCGGCGCATCGTGCAGCGATCCGCGACCATTCGGACCATTTCGAATTCATTTCTGCTTCCCGCTCGCCGATCGATGGCTGACGTAGGGTGACCACGTGCCACACCGCTGAGGATGAAACAGTCACATGATCGTATGTCACACCGTTTTGGGCGATGAGAGACTTGAAGAGGCTGGTTATTTGAAAAAAAAAAAAAAAACTCTGTCACAAAGATTTAAGATTTCAAACCGGAGTCAGACAGGGGGCGCAGGATGTCAGAAATGGGGTCACATCACCTTTTCTGATAGACAGCGCTGGAAGATTATAATTCCACTTCCCAACCGATACGCGACCACACCCAACAAGTCTCTCCCCGCTCTGTTCAGCACTCATTTCCTCACCCACCCATCTTCTGCTCATGTGTACTGAGAGCAGTGCATCATTTCATGTGTCATGAGGTAATGGTTTGTTGCACACACACACACACACACACACACACACACACACACATTTATCGAGAGGAGAGTGCGGCCGCAGCCGTGCATAAGTTACGTTCAGCTCTCACGAACGGGGCTAACTTATTTAACCCCCTTCACACGCAGAGAGGGCGAGGGGGGGGGGGGAGACACACAGGAGGGGTAGGTAGGGAGGGAGGGTGACTTACGATATGTGAACATGACTCGCCATTCACTTTAATTTCCTTTTTTTTTTTTTTTCCCTTTTTTACTTCGGTGCTGCGGCGCTCTCCGTACGCGCGCACGTGTAAATAATAGGTTCTGACCGCGCGTCCGCGTTGTTAGGTGACACACAGACCCGCGGGTGGCATTCGTGCTCGCGTTCGGAAGGCGGAGGCGGTGCTGAAAGGGGGGCAGCGACCGGGGGGGGGGGGGCGCTAGGGGGCGGCGATGGGGGGGGGGGGGCAGTTGTAGCGGTCGCGGGCTCTTTATTAATTTGAAAGGCGAATCGACGAAGACCACGGTGCAGTTGTGAGAGAGAGCGAGAGCGAGTGAGAGAGCGAAAGAGAAAGAGAGAGAGAGAGAGAGAGAGAGAGAGAGAGAGAGAGAGAGAGAGAGAGAGAGAGAGAGAGAGAGAGAGAGAGAGAGACTGTCTTGGGGGCAGCGTCCGCGCGCACTGTGGTGACGGCGCCGTGCGGTAGAGGCCCGCCGAACAGCCGTGCCTCCGCGTTGCCTACCCTCCAGGCGGCCGGCCGGCCGGCAGCGGTTCGCACACAATCGCGCGCTGTTGCTAGACACACACACACACACACACACACACACACACACACACACACACACACACACACACACACACAGGGGCGCGCGGATAGAGAGGCGTGGTTGTGCGACAGAGATAGCACGCACACAGAGCGCGGCTTGCAGTGCTGGATGGAGAGCGAGAGAGCGAGAGAGGGCAAATGCGGCCCGATGCTTCGCAAATCACTGTAATTCCCCCGCGAGCTGCGTGGAGCGGCAGCAGCAGGTTTGCTCCCCTCAGCGGCACCGGGGTCCAGCACGCCTCGCAGCAGCAGCAGCAGCAGCAGCAGCAGCAGCTTTGCGAGCCACAGACAGAGACAGCCTCAGCGGGCAGCGCGGTTGGCTCTGTCGCACAGCCGTGACAAGTAGCGTGTGTAAACTGTTTGGTTAAATTGTTCGGGTCCGCTAGACGTCCATAACCTCAAAAAACGCAGCAGCAGCAGGTATCGGAGGGTCCCGTCGTGGTCGATGTGATATACTCACGTGGTACCCCCTCCCCCCCCCCCCTCCCACAGCAGACGACGGCGCCGGCGCGGAGGGGCGGCCGGTAAACAAACCCACAACAAAAGCGAGAGGGCTGTTTTTTGGCGGCGGGTACACCTCGCGCGCACACACACACACACACACACACACACACACACAGAGTCGCGCGCGCGCGCGCACGCACACGGATTGATTTATCTGGACGCATGGCTGTTATTACTGTCCGTGGGATGATGGACAAGTCTCGGACGGACCATGTAATTCCCATTGGCGCCAAGCAGCAGCAGCAGCAGCGGCCCAGCAGCGCCCTGCGCAGCCCAGCGAGGAGGGCACGGCCGACAGAGGGACGCCGTCGACGGCAGGACGGCGGCCTCCGAGTCCAGGACGGAGTCCAGGACGGAGTCCCAGCAGACCTTGATACCCACGAGCGACACCAGCAGACTGAGAATGAAAAAGTCATCGCGGCGATGATAGGCTGTTTTGAACCCTTCATGGCCCTGGGTACCGAGGATACTTGAGAGACCCGTGTCGAGCTCGGCTCCGCGCCGCAGAGGATGGGATCACATTCGAACTTTCTGTGGAGAAACGAAAATTTGCAGCGAGGAAGGTGGTATTCGCAATACCTATTAGAACAGGCAACGTGAGCCCGAAATTTGGTCGGTGATGATGATGACTGTTTGTCCATATGTCTGTTCGTCCGTGCCGGTCTGTCCGGCCCCCTTCCGCCGGCCTCACTTACTTGCACACACATACACATACACACACACACACACACACACACACACACACACACAGGATACGGCCGCTGCAGTTTTCCGTAGATCGTACCTTTCGTCCTTCCGAATGAGGGGGCGTGGTTCGGCCAGGTGGGGGACCAGAGCAGCGCGCCGCTCAAAGGACCCCAAAGGACCCCCGGCCGCATGGAAAAGGTTTCGGGGACCGCCAAGACGTGCAGGACGTCGTCGTGGAGACGACCCCCGCCCGGCCCCCGGCCCCCGGGACCCTGGACGACGTGAACCCCCGGCAATAACCCGGCTATAACCCTCAATTGAGGTCCCGCTGGAGCGCTAGGCCCCGCGCCGGAACAGGAATCCGAACCGCTTGTCGACTTGTGAGTTTTCATTTCTAATAGAGTACTCCGGAGAAGCTCAGAACGGAGGTGAGAAGTGGCAATACCTGTGTTCGAATGGTGAGGGGCGAGGAGGAGCCCGATGAGACATCGGACCTTGTTGACGCGATCCTCAAACACTTCGCGCTTTGTTGAGCGTCGCGCAAGGAGATCGCGCTTTTTTCTTAGGACGCATCGTGCTACACTCCAAATCAGGTGATTTCTCATATTTTCTCTAGGGTTCTTCTTGTTCGGTACGACTTCGTACTTCCGTTTTTGGGGCGTCTCCGGAGAATACTCTATTTACAGAAATGACATTGGCGCAGCTCTGAGCCCAGAACGCGCGCCGCAGTCGCCTTTCCCGCGTTTCTAACTGCCGGCTAACTGCCGAGCCCGCACCATGCGCTGCGCACACACGCTTGGCTTCCAACCAGGACATAAATCGAGAGGCTCTCACACACTGATGTGTGCAAGCGCCTACGTATAGTACGCAGGCATTGTAATTTCTCTGGCGAGACTTTTGACAGGATCGGGGCTAAGGGTGGGCGAATGAGAGGAAATATGTGCATGCAGTCTAACATCAAACCCTGGCCTCTGGCGGTCCATTTTTTTTTTTTTTTTTTTGTTGCGTATGCAAGAGAATTTTTGTTTACGATGGTCTGCCGGGGTAGCTCTTGTTCTAAATTATTTTTCATTCAAAAATACAGTGTTCTCAAACAGAGGTCTTCCGCCAGAGTTCGAACGCCTATCTCGGCCCGGTGGGAAAAAAATTTCACCCCTTGGATGATAAGATTTTCCCCCGCGCTAGACCCTTCTCCTCGCGCCTTCTGCGAACGCCTTGAACGCTCTGAATGGTGTACATAAAAAGCCGTGGGTGATTGGACTGCATCGCTGGGCAGCGCTGGCGCCAGTGACGGTACATATATAAAGCAGGTGTCAATGGAGAGGCGGCCGGGGCCGAACGGGGCGGTGCCAGACTATGAAAAATCCAAATGTACTCTGTGTCCATTCGTCAACGTGGCTGCGCATCGCACGTAATATGGGATTAACAGGCGTTTAACGTAATCATAGAAATTACGCGTTGTCGGCCCGGCCCGTCGTCCGTCTCTCTCGCGCCCGCGCCCCCAATTGGAGAGCGAGTGAGATGGGTATAGGGCGCCGGACGTGGGGGGTGCACCTTCTTGCAGGTGTTGTGGGGCAATTATATGGCGAGCGGACTGGCCGACGCACCGCCGCCGCACTGCAACAAACTATCTCTACGAGAGGAAAAAAGAATTCTTTGATCTGGGCGCGAGGGCGATGTGTGTGATTACAGCTTTGGGATGCCTCAAAGCGTTATTGACAGCCAGGCGGCGCCTTGCTGGCGACTGCCCACGGCAAGCAAGGCTATGGAGTCTTACAAGGCTGTGTGTCGGCTGCTGAAGCCTGTATCGAAAGTCGTTTCAGCTCAGTGCAGTGGCCGTAGCACAGTTGTGAGCTGGTTTCCGTTTCTAAACGGACATCACATCTTACATGTATTTGCTTCATACAGTCGGGCGTGCGAAGCGAATGAAAATGTAGGCCATGCGATTGATATGTTTGGGCTGTCTGATACGAATCTTAATCTGCAGCCAGAGCTACCGGGGAGGCCGCAGTCTCTCTCTCTCTCTCTCGCTCTTTCTCTGCCTCGTGACCTTCACACCCACCGATTCAGATTCAGATTCAGGCGATAGGGATCATCAGAAAACGATTACCGCTCTCATCCTCCGCCGATGACACCCCATCAGGCGGAAAAGTTCCCTTATCGTTCGCATCTGCGTGGTAATCACTTGCGTCTCTGTCCAACTCAAATACCTCCTGGCGAAGCAGGTCTGACCCTCCCCTCCCCCTCCCCTTCCCCTTTCCACTGTCGCCTCTCGTTTCCAGCGCTGGAGAAGGCGCAGAAGGAAGCATGCAGCAAAGGGGGCGGTATATAGTATCGCAGTTTCCTGATGGCAACTGGTCACGAGAAGTATACATACGAAATGAGATATATTTTTATTGCGTGCACCGGGAACAACGAAACCGACTGCAAGTCAGGCAGGCAGGCAAGCAGGCAGTCAGGCAGGCAGGCAGCGCCGCGACACGGCCCAAAGGAGCACGACCACGACGACACGGTAGTACTCTGATAAATCTCCAGTCGGCATGCTTAGCATGCAAAGCAAGTCGCGCCGCCATTAAAAATAAAAAAGGGGCAGGAAACAAAAACCGCGAGATTAACCAGTGGGAATTTTAGCCGCGGGTATCGCAGACGCCCCGATAACGAGTTTTCACTCTCGTCGAATGCAGATCTCGAGAATCAATTTTGTCGGGAGAAACTTGAGGAGGAGGAACCGACCGAGGAAAGACCCCTCCACGCGAGTTCCACGACGCCTAGCTGAGTCTAGCTCGGGACTCCATCTGAAATGTACTGTCAAGTCTCCCAAGCAGCCTCCTCAACTCCCCTCTCGCCAAAAATCTTCACTCTTTTATTGTGAATGGTGGTTGGGGTAGGATTGGAGACCGGATTGGGTCAAGGTTGGTCTCTTGGCACGCAGAGCCACAAGGAGACACCGCACACGTCCCTTTGATGAGCTGTTTACCCTTTTGATCCGCGCGCTCGTAAGACTCAAAACTGTTCCGGTCCGATAATACGCCGCTACAAAGTGCACGGGGTTTATGAGTCGAGGGGCGGAGGGAGTGGGCCGTCGTAGGCTGGCCGGGGCCGCCATAGGCGAAGGCTCCGAGCCGAAAGGCGTTGCCAACCGAGCGGCCATAAAAGAACACAGCAGCAGCAGCCCTGCGTGTGCTCTTCTTACGACCAGCCGGGCCTCAGGGTTGCCACACCACCTCCATCAAATTTCCCGCGTAAACTCGGACGCCGGCCAGAGCCGAAATCCTATCTCTCGCGTCGGAGCAGTGGAGAGCGAAGCCTTACGTTTCAATATCCAGAGCCTGGATTTCTCGTACGCAACGAACATGGCCGCCACCACAGACACACGCGCTCGCAGACGGAGTCCGGTGGAGAAGCCAATCCCTGGAGCCTTACCGGCCTCCCCGGCACAACAAAACGTCCCTGCGGAGGTATGCATGGCCCCTGTACCCACTGGTATCCACTGGTACGGGTACCCACTGGTGCCCACTGGTACTCACTGGTACCCACCCCACGCCGTGGCCGAGCGCGCGCGTCCATCTGCCGCTTCGGAGAACTCCCACCACGCATACCAACACTGTTCACTTCGGAAATCATTTCTCTGTGCCCCATTTGACAGTATTGTGGTGGACATGAAAGCCGCTGCGTCCTGCTGGAAAAATAATATGACCCGAGATTAAAACTCGACGGCAAACTAACTGAACAGGGTATAATAGAAGCGCAGCGGCGGGGTCGCGGGGGCCACGTGGGCGGGGGCAACGAGTCACGACAAAAAGTGACTGTCAAGTGAAATACGATGTGGGTGTGGGTGTTGCGCCACTCACTTTCCGCGTAATGTGAGGCCTGATTTATTGCGCCACAGTCTAAGTGCGAGGCAATCATTTAATTAGAGGCAGTGCAGAGGTGTGGAATTAACGTGACTCTTATCGCGATAAGCCCTGCCCTTCACAGATAAAGGATGTTCTGTGTCGGATGTGTGTAAGTTTAGTTTTCTGACCAAAATCCAGCTAGATAATGTATCCACAGACAAATTGTTCGACAAAATGAATAGGGAATCGGTTGCTGTAGTATGAAAAAAGGAAAAAGAAACGATGTCCGAAGAACTCTGAAAGTGGTTGAAAAAGAGCAAAATGACTCCGGCGAATGACAGTCGATGATAAATGAAAGGGTTATGGGCCGGTATTTTGTTAATCACGGCAGGAATGTTCACCTGTTTGGGGGCCTTTGGCAGTGGGCCGGGGAGCGCAGCGGTGCGGACCCAGTGTTGGACCCCGGGGGACGGATACCCCAATTACCATTATGGGACACACCAATCATGAGCCGGTAAGGTCCAACGCTACAAAGCATGGAGAAGATGAACCTAAAGCTGTACTGCCGGTGGTGGTCGCTATGGGGCTTGGACCACGAACTGCGACAAGTGAAAAACGAACATCGGGCATCGTTTTGAGACGTTGTGCGTGAATGAGAGCGGGAATACATTCCTGAAATTACATATTGCCTATTACTTTATTATTATTTTTTTATTTATATTTTATTTCGGTGCAGGCCCGCGCTAATTCATTAATTGTAGATTTGCAGGGTCCACCTGGAGTCTGTTACACACGTCGGGTCCTCTTCAGACTCGTTCCACGGTGAACACCTTCACTCCTCTTTTTTTATCTCTATCTCTTTCCCTCTCTCTCCTTCGGAAGAAATTGTCGAACTTGAACAATAAATCAGACACTTTATGACAGACAATTACGAAGCAAGCGAGACACCGAAGGTAATAGATCGGTGAGGAGAAAAGGGGGGGGGGGGTACGGAATGTTGTATTGAAAACTTACACGAGAACACGGAAACACTGAATACATAATTAGTTTTAACAGATGTTACTGGGGAAGGTGATGGTTGCTCCGCGGATCTAAAAATTAGAGAATTTCGCACAACATACTACGTGGGATCTGTGTTTCCTCTCTCTCGGCTTCTCCTCTGGCTAGGCATGTCACTCTCCCTCTCTCGTCTCTTCACACTTGAACTTTTGCACGCAAAGGGCCAGAGCCAAAAATGATTTACAGTGGGTACGTCTGGAAGCGTGAGTTCCCTCTGAGATCGTCCTTAAGGCCAATTAGCCAATTACGGCACCCTAATTGACCGGTTCCACTCGTGTGTGTGTGTGTGTGTGTGTGTATGTGTGTGCTGGCGGAACCTTGCCGGCATTTATTGAGGAACGCACCCTGTCTGCAGTGCAGATTCCCTTCAACGATCGACCTATCCGGGGAGTGTATCGATTCTCTTCGATCCTTCCCTCTTGCCCGAACTTTAGGTCGGTGCACCCTGCATAGAGCTTAGTCTCAGATCAGGATGCACCAAAGTTTTAAATGCGAATTTCGCCAAATTTGTCCGCGTCCTAATATAACAAGCTGTTTGCTGCTCGCATGCTCACGCTGTGGTCGCGGAGGACGGCCACGAGTGCGACGAGCTTTCACACCGCGGCGCCATAACAACTCATCACGATCTAGTTAGGCGTAGCGATGGACAGGATACCCAGCATGCAATGCAACAGATACCATCTCAACAAAGTGAGCAGGCCGAGAAAAAAAAGGTTAGTCCATTCATTCTGTTTGGACTAGACAGATCCAAAGGAAAATTTGAAAACCAAAATAAATGAACAACGAGATGGTCCACTGGCTTCGACTGTGTGGTCGTCGATTGGACAATTTTCTTCCCAAAACTGAAAAAATTGTGTCACGGCTGACTTATTTTTGTTGGTAAGAAGACGGTATGGTCTACTGGAGGGGGCCGTCGATAAAAACTGTCAATCCTGGGGGCGTTGGTGGTCTTGTCACGTGGTGGGACGGAAGACAGCCGGGCGGACGGACACGGCGGGCGGACGCACACACACCAACACATTCACTACACGCTTCGGTGCCTGCCCCCCCCCCCCTTTCCCCCGGGCAAGTCCCACGGCCCTGACAGTGTTGCCAGGTCGCCGGAAAATGAACGTCGCATCCCCGTCGAACACGTTGGTCTCGAAAACATATCCAGATTTCAAGTGGTTGACGTCAGGCAAAAGGCGGAACACGCGCAGGCCACAGAATTTCAACAATTCTCATACATTGATGATACCACTCACGCATTTCTCATAGCACGTCATGTTCCCGCAGACTCTTAATCTTCATATTTGCACTGTTTGATTCTGTTCGGGGGAAAAAAAATAAATATAATAATAAAAAGCATTCATGTTTCGTTTCCCGCCAACGGCGTCCGTGCGAGCGAAAGAAGGCGCTGCCGCTGTTTGTTTTGTTCCTTTTCCTCGGAGGGGGTGGCGTGGGCTCTCGGTGGCCTCTGGATTGGTCGGAAAAGCGGGCGCGTAGCGTGCCCCGGCAGTGCGCTACCCTCCACCATACATTTTGATTTATGTTAATTTTATTTATTTCTCTCTCTCTCTCTCTCTCTCTCTCTCTCTCTCTCTCTCTCTCTCTCTCGGATGCATGAATGCATGAAAGAATGAATGAATGCCTGTAAGAATAAATGCATGAATGTATGAATGAATGAATGAATGAATGAATGAATGAATGAATGAATGAATGAATGAATGAATGAATGAATGAATGAATGAATTAGCGGATGAATGAATGAGTGCATGAATGACGAATAAATGATGAATGGCACATGGTGATTGACTAAACTAGCAATGAATGGCAAATGAATGAATGAGTTGAATGCTGGACAACTAGTGATTCTGATTTGCGTCGATTTCATCCGCCATTCACAACAGTGTCGGCTTTACGGCCCGAGTGGCACTCCCTCGGACACAGAGTCCGTCTGGAGAGCCTATATTCTATTGGCCGGTCGAGCGAGTCCTGTTCTCAGAGGTGGGGCTCGGCAGGCTCGGCTCGGCGGCAGGGCATGGCTGGGGGTACCGGGTTGACAGCCCATATTTCTCCGACCCCTCCCAAGAGCCCAAACGAATGCGTTTCTCCTCGCCTCCTCACACCCACACAGGCAAAATGGCGGAACGCACGGCTGGGGGCTGGTTGGCTGCTGGTTGGCTGCTGGTTGGCTGCTGCGGCCACCTCGAGGGCCTCTCTCGCATAACTGGCGCGCTGGACCGGGGCCTCTCTTCTAATCTGAATCTTAATATGTATTTGATTTTTGAATCCACCGATAAATCACGCGAGTCGAATATTCGAATCTGAACCTGACTTTGAATATGAATGGGTGGAGTGTGAGAGCGACAGGGGGGGTTGTACAGTGTGTTGTTACGTGAGTGTGTTTTCTACGTGAGTGTACACGTGTGCAAGGACAACCAGTGCTGGCGCGGGAGCAGTTTCTGCACTTATTGACAGGAACGTGTCAATAATGAAACACAATGATTGATGTTGAGAACGTGTGTACAGGCGAAACGGTTCACAGTGTGCTACGTGCGCTTCGAAGCAACAGCCTATTGCAGTTACAAGCGAGTTCTGTCTGTGACATACAAGCAGGCCGTGAACATGCCGCACAGAAACTAAAATTTGCTTCCGCAAAAATAATCCATGCGGCATCGCGGCAGAAAAGCAATTCGCAGATAAGCGTTGGTCGTGCGACGAAATCTCTGCGCTGAAGAGTTTGTGTCGGTTGGGTGCTCAGGGCGGCGCGGCGGCGTTTGACAGTGTACGCCAGTGTTTCGCAAGCGGCGAGGAGAGGCGGAGGAGTGGAGCGGAGAGAGAGAGAGAGAGAGAGAGAGAGAGAGAGAGAGAGAGAGAGAGAGAGAGAGAGAGAGAGAGAGAGAGAGAGAGAGAGAGAGAGAGAGAGAGAGAGAGAGAGAGAGGCCTTGACGAACGGCGGCTTCAGCAGTCGGCCAGGAGCGGAGAGCGGGGAGAGGTAGAGGGGGGGGGGGAGATCGGCACGAAAACCCTGCCGCCGTGCACCTTACATTCCATACGCAAAAGTACCTCTAGTACACTGTCGAAAATGAAAAGAGATCC
>CM076256.1:13746779-13856779 GCA_038380765.1 Odontothrips loti
TTTTGAACAGTGATTCGTACTGAGATGCGGCAACGCTGTTTACTACACTCGGTTTTGCTGCCCGCTTTTGGGGGGAAACACCAAGCGCCGAGCTGCAGCGGACGCTTCAAGGTGGAGTTGTGGAGGGGTGTGTGGGTGCAAGGGACTCTCTCTAATTACGGCCTTCGTAGTTCTTTCCTTGAACCCGTTACCCGCGTATACACCACGTGTGTGTGTGTGTGTGTGTGTGTGTGTGTGTGTGTGTGTGTGTGTGTGTGTGTGCGTGCACGTCTTCGTGTAAAGGTCGGTAGGCAGCACACACACCAGGCCATGTCCTTTTCCCCTCTTCGGCCCCCATCACCAACAATAAGGCCATGTTCCTCCTCTCCGATACGTGATAACTCTCCGATCCCCCTCTTGTCCGTCAGTATATTTCATCTCGGCCCCCAGGGATGTGGTGCGGGTCCCCCTCGGCCCAGCCGGGATCCAAGATGGACTGACTGAGTTGACTGACTGGCTGTGCCTCTCCCGTAATGGCCGCGCGCCCTCACCTGCTCGGTAACTCGTACACGAGGAAAAGGGACGCGCATGAATACATTAGCGTTCGCCAGGGATTGGATTCTGATAGGCTAAAAACTCGGGGGATTCAACCACTATAAAGTATTGCACTTGTGTAAAGTATAGGAACACACTAACCTGCATTGTTATGGAGGCTGCTTCCACTGAGAGCTGGAAACAGAAGCCGGAAAACGAAAACACTTCCAGACCGGAAACTCTCGAGAGCGGGTATGAGAAATCTTGATGCACAAGCGCCCGCGCCAAATTATGCGGCCTTGCTTCCAAATTCACTCATAACGCCATTCAAGTTTCTCATACCTGCGCTCGAGAGTGTCCGGTCTGTGAGTGTTTTTGCTCTTCAACTTCCGTTTCCAACTCCCATTGGAAACCTCTGTTCCGCGCGGGAGGTCAGTCCCAGAAAGTCCAAGTTATTCACCGCCGCAATATTTCGTGGAAGTGAGCTAAAGAATGCCGCTGCCCGCGGCGCCAGCGACGACCTTCCCGGCCCCCTCTCTCTGGTTGATTCATCCACATTTTCCACAGAAGAGGTGCCGATCTCGTCCGGGGTTATGGCTCGGGACATTCACGAGCTCTCCAAACTCGGAAATGGTTTCTTCTCCACTGGGAGGTGATGTTCCTCTGTGACTGTACGAGACCTCCCGAGAAATCGGCGCCATGCGAACATCTGCATTTTTCACGGAAGGTGATATGGGAGTCGTTGCCTTGGAACCGACTTTGCATGCAGTTATTGCTCTTCCTCTGATTTTAATTCCTTCTGTTTCTTTCTTATCTGTTTTTTTTTTTCGTCTACCGGAGTCCATGCGTGCTGCGGAAAAACTGGTGATTACGTTGGCAGAGCTTACCCACACCTCCCTGCACGCAAACTCTAGCTCCTGAAGGGTTATGCACCCCGACTGGCTGACAGACTGGGTAGCCATTTGTCAGCGTTGCCAGCTCGGCGCAAATTTATGATGACACCGTATATCATCTCAATGTCTAAGGATTAAGTGTTCAAGCTTCACACCAGAGACTTTCCTTTCTACGTAGGCCAAGCTGAAACTTTCTTCCTGGCAACGTTCATGTGATTGTATACAACAACAACAACAACAACAAAAAGTCTAACCATAGCACATACAGTTGGTTGTCCTGATCGGTCCCGGAACGCACTATAAGAAAGTCACGACGCCTTTGAAAGCAGTGGCAAGCCTTTCCTGGCACACAATGCCCTGTTGGCACCACTGCTGCGGGCGCCGTAACATGCCGCATGGCGTGCCAACCATACACATCGCCCTTTGCAACTGTTGCGCCCTCTGCCGGCGATGACCGTGCAGCTGAAAGCGCGGGGCCTGAAAGGCCCGAAGGGCGTGTTTGGCCGCTGAAGGCAGAGTCGGCACAGCCGGGGCCCGGCCCGGGGCTCAGCCCCGTCCGTCCAGCCACTTCCGGGGGACGGCTGGGTGTTTCTGTTTGTCTGTCATGCGATGTCAGCGGGAGCAGCTGACAGCAGACGCCCTCAGCAGCAGCTGGGACACACAATCGTACGTCCGAGGTCGTCGGTTGGCAGCCGGGGAGAGGTGAGGTGCTTCGGAAAAAATGCCGGCGCGGCTGCATAACCCGGGCGAGAGACGCCGCGCCGTGGGATTTTTCATCGATCGATCCATTTCGATAGTCGATTTCATTTCGATCCTGAGGGGAAATTTTTGGTGAACTGTCGCTAGATCGATTCGATATGGAAGCGATATTGGAGCCGTCCCTCACCGCGTCAGGTGCGGGAATATACCACCACCGCCGGCCACAGCCAAGCCCAGCCCCACTTCCCCGACCTGTCTTCGCTCGGCCCATAAATCCGCTTTTGTCACATCAATTTTTACGAGATGAGGCCGCAGCCCACTCCAAGCAGGCGCTGGGGTCCGCTGGGGTCCGCTGGGGTCCGCTGGGGTTCACTGGGGTCCACTGGGGTCCGCGCTGGGGTCCGCTGGGGTCCGCTGGGGTCCGCTGGGGTCCGCTGGGGTCCGCTGGGGTCCGCTGTGGTCCGCTGGGGTCCACTGGGGTCCGCTGGGGTCCTCCGGGGTCCGCTGGGGTAGGCGGTCAGCGTTAATTCGGATCAGAATGCCCCCGGCCTCTGCCTGCCTCTGCCAGCCTGTGCCGCCCAATCGAACGGGCAACTCATTACCGAGGCATTCCCTGCGGCCGCTGCACACACCTTCGCCATCTCTCATGGTGCACACTGCAGTCGTGTTAGGGTTTTAAATGCCGGAAAAATTCCCGGGAAGATTGGAAATATTTCATGAATTTTGCCGCCTTACTAGTGTAAATGTGATCAGAACCTTTTACGATCGGGAAAAAATACGGTCAGAAAACTTACCGATCGTATTTTTTCCTGATCGTAAAAGGTTCTGATCACATTTACACTCGTAAGGCGGAAAAATTCATGAAATATTTCCAATCTTCCCGGGAATTTTTCCGGCATTAAAAACCCTAAGTCGTGTCACATAACTCCACGGAGAAAAGTAAAAGGGAAGACAGTGGCCGCCACTTAGTTTTAGGTTGATTTCCAGAAGAGTACTGAATTTTGGTTGTCAAAACTGAAATTTTGTTGGGGGAACTATTTGTCAGTTTCGCCAGCGAAAACTTCGTTTCGTGAGCAAATGTTTTTCTGCCACGATATGAACAAATAGTTCCACTTACGCAATTTTAGTTCCCAGAACCAAAATTAACTGCTGCTCTGGAAATCAAGTAAAAAATGACTTGCGAACACTAACCTTTTTTTCCTCGACAGTTTCCAACATCATTCTGGAAATATCGCGCATTTCTCGCGGATTCTTTACCTGCCGTCACTTCTCACACCTGTTCGACTTAAATATTTAAGCCGCGTATTGAAAACCGCGCTTAAAAGAGGTGAGGACCGCACCCACCGCGGTGGTCATTGGATGACGGAGGAGGGAAGCCGAAGGAGGGAAGCCGGGGGAGGGAAGCCGGAGGAGGGAAGCAGGAGGAGGGGAGCTAGAGGGAAGCCGGAGGGGGGAAGCCGGAGGAGGGAAGCCGAAGGAGGGAAGTAGCGGGAGGGAAGCCGGGGAAGGGAAGCAGGAGGAGGCAAGCCGGAGGAGGGAAGCCGGAGGAGGGAATCCGGGGGAGGGAAGCCGGAGGAGGGAAGCCGGAGGAGGGGAGCTAGAGGGAAGCCGGAGGAGGGAAGCCGGAGGAGGGGAGCTAGAGGGAAGCCGGAGGGGGGAAGCCGGAGGAGGGAAGCCGGAGGAGGGAAGTAGCGGGAGGGAAACCGGAAGGGAAGCCGGAGGGAAGCCGGATGAGGGAAGCCTGAGGAGGGAAGCCTGAGGAGGGAAGCCGAAGGGGGGAAGCCGAAGGGGGGAAGCCGGAGGAGGGAAGCCGGAGGACGCCGGAGGAAAAGAATGTAACTCGGCTCGGCGCGCGCTGTTGCCAGCGTGTAGCCGCTCCGCCATCGCGCCAAGGCAATCCCCCGACCCCTCCCCGCCCACCCCGGCAGCCCCGCCTCCTGCCAGTTCAGTCTCTGTCTGTCTGTCTGTCTGTCCGTCCGTCTGTCTGACATGGCCCGCTCGGACCAGCAACCAGCACATCCATCACAGAGGGCGCGCGCTACTTGAATAAGAAGAAATAAAAAAAAAAGGCACACGACTTTTAAAAACTTCCACGCGGCGCGGAGAATCGAACGCACGTTAGGATTGCGAGAGCGCTCTGATCAGTTCGGAAGAACTGCAGACCCGCGGACCGTACAAAAAAAAGAAAGAAATATAACACGGCAAAAATAAGGCGAGCAGAAATTTAAAAAAATATAAGGGTGTAATGAGGGCTTTGAACCCGCGACCGCACCATCATACATTGGCAGACCAACTATCCGGCACTCGGCAAAGGGGTCCCGCGTCCATTTTTCACGACGTAGCGTGGCCCTCTGCCAGGCTCTCACCCAGCTCTACGCACAAACAGACGGACAAACAGACAAACGATGTTTGCCGTGCTGAATGTGCCATTGGACGGGGGGCGTACACGTCGGCGTCAGCCCCGTTGTCACCGTCTCCTCGCAATAATATTGGTCCGCCTGTATTCCAAACGCCATGATCTCACCCGCCAGGTCGGGACGTATTTACATCAGGCTTTCGAGTCTAAACAACACCGGTTCATTGAAAAATTTCGGAGTTAACTTTAATGCCTTTTTGGGGAGGGTCCCTTGAAAATACAAAGTTACATATTAATCTGCAGAGACACTCGCCTAATTTGCTGCACTTTAAGATTTTTTTTTTAATAGGGTTAAAAGTCTTCCGGATACCAATATACAAGGTGTCAATAAGGCGTTTTGCAAAACACACACACACACGGTGGAGGTGTCGCTTGCCCATCCATCCATGGTGTTAATAAATGGGAGGCAATTTGCAATTACTCGCGTCGCATGGCACATGAGTCCTTGGGAAGCGCCACTGCGAGTGCAGCTTGTTGCGCACGGAGACCCCCCCCCCCCCCACGTCAGGCTTCCGAGACTACCGTTGGTGTCGTTAAAAACTCATAGACTTCATGCCACGCAATCGCACCCCCCTCGCGCGTTAGGAATATCGTTTCTTAAATCGTGCGGTCGGAAAGAACAGAAATCAATACCGCAATAATAATTCTCAGTCACATTGAAAGACCCCCCCACCAATGGCCTCTCCATATCTACACACTGCCCATATTAATCCCTCTGATACTGTCGTGTGTTTCTGCCCCCATCCGCCTCCCCGCGTCCTTCATATTGAATATCGAGTGTGTTGACATGTGTGCTGATGCACTGTGCGCGCATGCTCACATTAGCGCCCGCCGCTGTTGGGGGTGTATTTAGCGGCGCATCGGGTAAACACTCCGTCGACCAGCCAATAATTTACACGCAAAATGCACTTCGTGTGTGTGTGTGTGTGTGTGTGTGTGTGTGTGCGGAGCGCGGGAGTGGCGGTCAGGCACCCCACTGCAGTAGCAGCAGCTTGTGCGCACAACAGTCAAAATGGGTTAGGATTTCAATTTAATTTTGTTGTTGTTTGTCGTCATCAAAATTTAGCAGCATATCGATTCTGTCCCTGGCGGGGGTTTGAGCCGGATGGAAAAATGATTTTCTGTCACCGGAGCGGCTCGCAGTATGGAAGATTGATGAAGAATTACGATGCAGCGGGGAGGGGGATGGGGAGGGGAGGTGCATGGCCACGGGGGGGGGGGGGGGGGGGGGGGTTTGAAATAGGCACCCACACCGTCCTGGTAGGGTTAGGGTGTGTGGGTTTGATTTCATAACGACGAGCATATCATACCAACGCGATGGCCAAAAAGCGAAAAATAAAATCACCCTTACCGAAGCAACAACAACAAAAATAGCTTGCGCTTGTAAGTAAAAATAAAATATTTTTTAACAGCGCGCGGGACAAGGAATTTTTTGTTACTTTTCTTCTTTTAGTTTTGCGTCCAGGTGGAGGTGGACTTTTGAGATGGTAAAAAAAGGGACGAAGCCCTCTACTGACGGAACAAGGAAGTTAGCACGCGGGCGCTTAGCATGCCAAATGAGCGTTACTATCCAGACTGACTCTGACATTGACCTGCGGAGGGCTGCGCCAGTTGCGCTGGCCTCAAACAGGACCAAAAAAAATGAAGAAAAATAAAACACAGCTCTAGGAAGGAATTCAATCGTGTTCCCCTGTCACTGAATTTGCACCATGGATGTTGTGTAATAATGATATGTAGGACATTGGAGACGTAAGTGTTTACTTCAACTTCGTGTGCGAACTAAATACTGCAGTTCCACTTTGACCCAGTGTGCGCAGAGGTATAGCGCCTGGTGTGTAGGCAGCCACGACCTCCGCATGCACGCGTGCCTTGCGGGCTGGCCTACCCTGGCACTTACAGGCGCTCGGCGTCGCCACGAACGAGTAAATTTTAAAAGCAAACATTTACGACGCCTCCGCACTCGCCGAGTAAATTGATACGCGTTGGTGCTAACAAGTCGATAGGCCCACGAGAGATGGGATATCCTTAATGACGTAATCCGTAATCACTTCGGCTGGCCGTTGAGCGTAAGCAGTGAAATGCTCTTTCAAATGCCAGGTTTTACTCCTGAAAATGATGATTGATGTGGCTCGCGCATTTTTCCCCCATTATGTCATTCCTTCCCTCTTTATCTTCTGAGGTGCTGTGAAAGTGAGAAGGCCTGGTAATGCATGTAATTCCGGTCACAGATGCCTTGGCATGTGATGGCACATTAGTCCCCGACCTAGCCTCTGGCAGGCCGGGCAGTGGCCGGGCGGTGGCGGGGGGGCCCGTGGCCCCTGTTGCATCGTCTCGTGTGTTTTCGTCGGATCGGGTAATGCCAAGTTAATTGTCCAATTCATGACAAACAGACTCGACCCCCCAGTCGCATTATGACGTGTTGTGTTTGCTCTCATGACCGTCACACTACGATCGGGAGCTGTCGCGCAGAGAACGACGAGCCCGAGTGCAATCTCCGCCATGGACACCTCGGTTTTCCACACGGATTCCGGTCCAAAGTCGCTGGCCGTCATCCCCGCATTTCAGGAATAGAGACACTCGAGTAAAAGGCAGAGGGTAAACTTGACATGTGTCAAGGTTGCCTTTCTGCATCCTTCCCACATTATGTACATCCTTTCGTGCCATTATCGACGTGCGTCATGTCCCCGCCTGTCTCTCTCGCACACGAGTCGGCGCTTCCATCCCAGAGAGAGAGAGAGAGAGAGAGAGAGAGAGAGAGAGAGAGAGAGAGAGAGAGAGAGAGACGCAGCATGTCGGACGCCGCCCTTCCCACACTGCTGCCGGCCGAGTGCGCGCCATGCCCGGCCGTGCCGGCCGGTCTTAGTCGTAGTTCCGAGCTGCTCCGCCAGGCGGCGCCACCGCACAGACTCAAGTGAACAAAAAGGTAATGACTTTAATATATTCTGAAGGCTCCGCCCCCCTCCCCTCTCGGTCTCTCTCTCTCTCTCTCTCTCTTTCTATACATCTATCCCTCTCTATTTCTCTTCTTGTTCATTTTTCCCCGGGTGGTAAACACAGGTGGAGCGAGCGAGCAGTGCTGCCACGCTACCCGCCCTGCCGCGAGCACGGTGCCCCACGTTGAGGTACCACGCGCGCGGGTGGCAGCCCTGCAGGGTGCGCCGAGCAACATTTCCAGCGCGGGAAAATATATCGTCCTTGTTCCTGTGCATTATTTCATTGTTTTTTCCGCATCGACGTCATCGCGTGTTTGAACACGGCGCGGCAAAACGGGTCATTTCCACCGCCCGCCAGAAACCGCAGCAGGGCTGTCCCCGCTTGTACAGTACCGCGATCTCAGCAGGACGACAAAAAAAAAATGCTGGGTTAGTTAGGTAAATAGTTGGGTTAGAGCCTTTCGATAAGTGGAGGTAAGCCAGTCTGGTGCAGGATCAACGCAAATAACGGCTGCAAGTTTTTTTTTTTTACCTGTGTGACTCATGTGTTCGGCGGATGTGACACGTACCTCTCGGGCCTATGCTGGCGTCCAAGATAAGTAACTTACCTACCTGCCCACGCACACTCACACGCACGCACACACACGCACGCACACACACGCACACACACGCACACATACACACACAGACCCACGTATCTCCACCGCATGTGGTGTGCCGGTGGGGTTGTGGGGTGAGTCAAGGGGCGAGTCCGACACACCCAAGCAGAGATATGGGGGTCCCAAAGTCCTGACGTGACAAAATAGCTGCTGTGTGGCAGGAGGGGGAGAGGGGAGAAGAGAGGGAGGGGCGGAGGGGGGGGGGAGGGAGCGGGTGGCAGAGCAGTGCGTTCCGTGTTCGCGTGCGGGTTGCAGTTTAGTCACGAGATTCTGTCATAAATCCCGAATATCAGCAGCACGCCGAGCGTGGCGCCCTCTGGGCGGGAGAAGGGGAAAGCTACGATGCCACGAGGAGGCTTCCATCCCCCGTGCGTCTCTCAGGGTAAATGCATCGTGGTTTTATACTTTGAAAATAAAAATAAAAAATACCGACTTGACATCAATGAAAAAAAAATAATAGCGTGAACTCTAAGGCAACACACGACTCATTGATAGTATGACAGCGCGACACATAAACTTTG
Source organism: Odontothrips loti (assembly GCA_038380765.1). Classification (NCBI taxonomy): domain Eukaryota; kingdom Metazoa; phylum Arthropoda; class Insecta; order Thysanoptera; family Thripidae; genus Odontothrips; species Odontothrips loti. Next base: position 13,755,414 of record CM076256.1, read on the forward strand.
AACGCCCTTTTCATTTCCTAATTGTTGTTTGCAAAGGGAAACGACATGTTCCGAGCAGCGCGCAAACCACCGCCTTGCTGTAACAGCAGTCAATGCGGCGTGTCGGAGGAGCGAGGAGGGCGGTGGCGGTGTGAATGATGGCTCCCCGTAGGCGAACGTGTGTTTAGCGCGCGGTTGCACTTTAAAAATCAGTTTTGTCATGATGAATGGTGGCCGATATCGATAAGGTTTGTGTTAACCGGCGACGCGCGCTGTGTTTTATGGCACACGGACAGTTCGGGATCGTTTCAGGAGGGCGGTGCATTCGCCAGCTGCAGATGGTGGCCGGCGGTGTGCACACGGCCCTGCCTACAGCCCGTCCGTGTCAACAGCGGCCCGGTGCCCCTCCTCCCACCGCACCTGCCGGGCCAGTCTTTGGCTGCACCGACTATGTATGACGCACGCGCACAGCCACACGGGAGGAAATACTACCACATGCGCTGCTTTTGAGGTGGTTTGGATCGAAACAAGGAACAAGGCGGTTTCTCACCATTGAAAGGTGGTAGTTTGGCGTGAGGAGGAATAGACCGCGCGGGGGAGGGAGAGAGCGAGGGGGAGGGAGTGAGGGAGGGAGACAGCCCCTGTAGGGGGTGGTTGGCCCGTAAATTGCGGCACTACAACACAAAGGAAGCGCGCGGACAGACCACCCGGACAACAGGTGAGCCCATCAACACATCCTCAAATGACGACCGCACTGTTTTGACAGCTCTCTATTTGGCAGTGACGCGTCAGCTGACGGACACCAAAGACAGCGTATCCACAGCATACCGACACCTCACAGCACCGTCAAAATGCCCTCGAAGAAATCACCGCCAGTCCACGACGGGTTTGCAATCTCTACTTCCAGTAGCTGCTGATACTGTGTGCAGATAAACTCGGACGTACCGGGGTTATAATTTAATATCCCCGAAATTTACGATTATATATATCGGTGCGTCCAGGCGTCGTCTATGGCGCTGGGACGGGGCCACCGATACCACAGCAGCTGCAGCAGCCGCAGCCGCTGCAGCCAGCCGGTGGACCCCAGGCTGTGTGACCACCGCTGCGGCCACCACCTCAACCTCCAAAAGTTGCTTCGTATTCAGAGCAGACATGTTTCGGCTCCCGGGCAAGAGAAGTACCGTGATACGATCGAAAGTCGTGTTTCTTGTGTTGTTGCTGCTGCTGCTGCTGCTGCTGCTGCTGCCGCTCTTGATACGGCCTAAAGGGAACGCGCCCGGTCATGGAAACGTTATTTGGGCATCTGATTTAAAAAAAAAAAAAAACATCTGAATTGGTTGCGTGAGCTCAGTTCCGCAAAGACAAAATCTCAAAGACGTTTTTCAATTTCCACATGACAACATTCTCGAAGCCCTCATAACTTTCCACTATAAATGCAATGCATATGTATTCGATCACACTAAAAGATAAATGATTATCAGCCATTGGGCCTTTCTGAACTCGCCCCGACGTCCTGCCCTGGGGGTGGTGCCGTGCCCCTTATCAGTCCCTTATCAGTCCCTTCGCCCTCTGCGCGCCCTTCTCCGCATTCGTCACCGCCTTCTGCCTGACTGAAATAGAAACGGAACACGGAATGGGAACAGAAAACTCCGGCGCCAGGGTCAGGCGCGGCCTCGCCAGACGGAAAAGTAATAAAATTGTGTCCGAAAGGGATGTGTAACAACAGAGCGTGCAGCGGCGTAGCGGCGGTCCCGGAGGACGGGTCTTCGTTCGACTCGAAAATTTCTCATAACCTGTTTCTGGCTTTGTTCGCCTTTCCAGTAGCCTCAGCGAGCCTCCTCGCCAAAGCGTAGCCGACGGCGGCCCCGCCACGGGCAGCCGCGGCCCCCGCGGCCCCCGCAGGCCGCAGGCTCAGCAACATGCAATGGGGCCCACCGGCCCCCTCCCAAGGCCGGCGTTTCCTGTCAGACTCGCCTTTCCGCCCTCAGTCACACAGCCCCGCCCCGCCACGCCAATGTCACCGTCCCGGCCCACCCTGTGCCGCCCAGAATATGAAAAAGTTTTCACGCCCTCATATCATTCTCACAGTTGAGAGCAGCGAGCGGCAGCACTGCCCCAGCAGACGGCGGGAACAGGGATCCTCTCCCCGGGGGCAGTGGCGTGCTACGGGGGCGGGGACGGCGGCTGGGGGCGGGCCGGGGGCGGGGTGGTGCCTGCCGTGCCGCCGTGCCCCGCGGCGATGGCGGGTGGTCGCTGGGCCGGCAGGCCTGTTGACGGATGGACGCGGTGGGGAGCAGCAGCAGCAGCAGCAGCAGCAGCAGCAGCAGCAGCAGCAGCAGCAGCAGCAGCAGCAGCAGCAGCAGCAGCAGCAGCAGCAGCAGCAGCAGCAGCAGCAGCAGCAGCAGCACAGAGCCGCGCGTGTGCGAAAGCAAACGACGTAAGCGGAGGAGCGGCTCCCGCCAGTTATACCTCTTGTGCCGAGCCGAGCAGCCGGGCCCGGAGAGGTACAGCAGCTGCTCTGCCCGCTCTGCCCCTCTCCGCTGCAGGGCCTCACATCGCCGCCCGTGCAAAAACAAAGAGAAGATCAAAAATACGCGACGGCGTCAAGACAGGCGAGGTCGCGATGACACTATCGGAGGTATTCCAACGAACCTGGCTGAACCTCTCCAGCGCCCACAACATGGAGAACTGCAGGAGAAGGGGGCATTTAGCTGCTCGTTATGTTTTACCTACGGTGGCAAATGCAACTGGCCCGCCCACTCGGCTCACTGATGCACATTACACATTTTGTTGTTGATGCTGCTGCTGTTAAAGTTGTTGTTTGTTGCTGAAGGGCTGTGGCTGATAAATGACACCGCTTGGGGGCAACAGAGAGAGAGAGAGAGAGAGAGAGAGAGAGAGAGAGAGAGAGAGAGAGAGAGAGAGAGAGAGAGAGAGAGAGAGGGAAGGTGGAAAGGGGAGGGGGCGGAAGGATCACACTAATGTCCAAACGCCCACTTCCCCAGGGTGCACGCGAAGCTACACTCTCGAAATATGCGTCGTACTACTTCTAAACATTCGGTTTACCGCTCACCTGTCTACTTACCTCTTTCTCTTTTTATCGGAGATCATTTTTCCCTCATGTTGCACCCGTGGCCTTGAATCCAAGCAGACCCCCGGACCGAAAGCGAAACAAAACTCTCTCTCTCTCTCTCTCTCTCTCTCTCTCTCTCTCTCTCTCTCTCTCTCTCTCTCTCTCTCTTTGTCTTCTCGTCGTCTCTCTCGCACTGTCTTGGTCCGCCGCTCGGTCGGTAGGTAAGTTATGCGCTCATTCGCCGAGGAGCCATATAATTACGAGTTTAGCTACTTCGGTTACGTGCGTGCGTGTGTGTGTATATGTGTGTGCGAGAGAGAGTTAGTCGGATCGTCAAAGCCTCAGTCGCCTCTCCCTTCTTTTCGCGACAGAGATGGCAGCCCGATCCGCGTAGCCCAAAACGAGTTCGTTTGAAGTAAGAAAGTCCCATCGATAAATGTGAAATCAAATCGACTAAATAAAATATTTCACAATTCGTTGTCGATTTTAACACCATTGAAAAAATTATCGAATTAATGTCATTCGTATGTATTACAAATTTCTCAGTCATATTTTATTCGTCTAAATTTTTCTGACAGTAGTTTTTCTCTCATAAAACAATACGGCACCGCCAAATTAGCCGGCTGCACAATTAGAAAATTCGACTACATACTATACGGCATCAACCTTTTGCTCTCTTTGTTGTCTTGGCTCTTTTCGAGGTTCGTGTGCATGTGTGTGTGTGTGTGTGTGTGTGTGTGTATGTGTGTGTGCTGTTAATCGCACGGCCCCACACTGTAGTGCCCCGACAGCCCCAGGGTATGCCCGGTCCTGGAAGGGCCTGTTCAGGAGGGCCTGCAGCGAGGAGGCGAAGGGCCGGGGGCAGTCGGGGGCCGGCGGGGGCCCGCCTGGCGCCAACACTGCTGAGGGCACACTGGCACCTCGAGCGGCGCGTTCAAGGTGCGCCAGAGGTTCGCGTGCACGTTTAGTGCAAAAGTTGTTATTAGTGATAAACCAGAACGGAGCTGGGCAGAGAGGGGCGGGGCGGGGCGGGGCGGGGCGGGGCGGGGCGGGGCGGCAGAGGGTCAAAGGCAGACCTCTGCGGTGTGCGCTATGATGTCCGACAAACAGTTTGTTGTTGTTGTTGTGTTTTTGTTATACCGGTTTGTTGTTGTTGTTTAAACGGTGATTCAAACTGAGAAACTAGCATACCGCTGTGAACACCATTCGATAAATTGTTTGTATTCTCATAACGTAGGTGCGACGTTATGAGAAAGCAAAAGTTTGATTTGAAATCAGAAATCGAAAACTTTGATTCCCTTTAGAAAAAAAAATCCCACATTTTCGTAGGTTTGATTGAGAATGCATCGAACTGCAGGAAATCAGATTCGACCAGCGTGAGGTGACAAGATGTACTGCTATACCTGCGATCGGAGTGTGTGGCCATTCTCTGGCCGACAAGAGAGTCAGACAAAGTTGAGGCGTGGTCGGTCACCTCTCTCTCTCTCTCTCTCTCTCTCTCTCTCTCTCTCTCTCTCTCTCTCTCTCTCTCTCTCTCTCTCTCTCTCTCTCTCTTCTGGGTCGCCACCACAGAGAGAAAGAGACCCTCGCAACATAATCGCCAACTAATTGTAGGATATCGATTAGCTAAATAGTGGTCGCCCCACATCATCATTGTTGTTGCCGTGTGCCGTGTCGGCTGTGGCTGTGGCTGCGGCTGCCGCAGGCGTGCCAATCGCGACCGAGATTTTCATTTTTATTTTCGTCTTCTTCTCCTATGCTTTTTCGCGGGCAGCCGTCTTTTTCTCTCCTCCGCGCTGTCTCAATAAAGAAATATGAAAAACGAGACAAACGTCAAATCTTCCACACTGTTTTGTCAGAACAACATATGTTTCAAGTATTATTATTCCTGAACCGTAAACCCTTGTGGCACTGTGCCGGGTACCGGCGCACTGCGACAGGGTTATCATATTCGTTTTTAATCCATACTGCTCCCCTCCTGAGGGCGGGACGCACCGGCCCGTGACAGCGACACGCCTGGCGTGCGCCGCCCGCGCCGCCCCTCCCCGCTGCGGCGGCCATTTTGCCTCGGCCGACGCCGCCGCCGCCGCCCCACTTGTCAACTAGGTGCGAGCAGCATCACACACTCCTTGACCACGCTGAGAATGTGAAGGAGTCACCGCCCTCCAATTTTATTGTATACTCTTTTCGCGGACATGGACCCCCGCTCAGGTGTCGACGATTTTCGAGATTAAAGCTGCTACTCGGTGGAGATGATGAGAAAGTTATAGGTGTCGTCGTGGCGTCCACACCCCGCCGGATCACACTTCCAAAAGAGCCTCTCACGTCGAAGTCCTCAGTGTGCGCGCGGAAAACGGAAGAGGCGGTCAAACACTTTTGACACAACGGGATGTAGAAGTCAGGGTGTGAAAGCCAGGCTGCCGACGACGGCTGCGCGCCGCGGTCCTCATTACATTTAAATTTTATCCCCTCATTGCTGTGTACGCCGGCGGTCAGCGCAGAAGCGCTCTCTCTCTCTCTCTCTCTCTCTCTCTCTCTCTCTCTCTCTCTCTCTCTCTCTCTCTCTCTCTCTCTCTCTCTCTCTCTCTCTCTCTCTCTCTCTCTCCCCGAGAGAGCACCCATACATACAGACATACGTACACATCCATCCAGCCAGTCATCCTTGTAATTTGGGAGGTGCCCGCTCAGAGCCGGAGGCGCGGTGTCCCGGAGCCCGGCCGCCCGGAGGAGCCGGAGGTACCCCGGCCGGAGGCGCCTCGCGCTGTCCTGGCCCTGCTGGAGCCGGCTGGGTCCCGCTGGAGGCACGCTGGAGGCACGCTGGGGGCGTCTCCAGACGCATCCTGTGAGCGCCGCCTCGGAGAGAGGAGGTATTACAGGGTGTGGCGGCCCGGCCCCGCGCCGCACCATAGGAAGCCGAAAGCATGACAGTGTAAGGAGAGTTCAGTTAACAAGCTCATATGTTTACGAGTCGCCTATATGCCGTGCTGCCGCCACCCAGATACCACCACCTTGCAAGCCCGCCTCGGCGCTTATCGTTATTCGGCCATCATAGAAGGCTGTGGTCGCATACCGCCTTCCTGAAAAGTCGTGAAGGACTCGACCGGTCCCCGCCGCAACCGCAACGGCAGCGCCGGCAGCGCCCCGCGGCGGCGAGAAATGACGACATTGAAATCACATCAGCAGCGCGGCGGCAGCAGCGTTTGACCGACTGGTCATTTTATTTTCGCCCGAGCAGCGCGCGACGCTACGAACGCGCTCCCGCGGCGCAGCACGCCGCCACAGCCAGGCTGGCGGGCATTTCCCCTCTATGCCGTCACAAAGCCTCGGTTAGCGCACTTACTGAAGACGCACCAAACTGCATATGAGCGGCGTGGGCCTTGCAGTCGCACAAACTTTACACCAACAACAAGTCGCCGGCTTTAACAAGGCTGGCGGCGGCATGTTGGTAGCGCACCTGAGAGCTATGTTGGCGCCTGCACCGCGCCTAACGTGTTATTAGCCCCCTTCCCCTCCCCCTCGTGTCTCCCTGGGGAGGGTGTCTCCCAGCTGGGTCGTCCGCGCCGCGCTCGTCCCCCCCTCCCCCTCTTCCCCTCGCCCTAACCTAACCTCCCCTCGGACCGAAAGCCCTTTGTTTACCCCTGGGGGCCGCCAAACGGCCTCTCGCAGGGAACACACACGTTTCTTCTCTTTTCTTACCGGCCGACTGTTCGACGCTGCCGGCCTCCGCCGCCGCCGACGGCCTCTGACTTTTTTATTCCATTTTTTTTTTCTTTTTCGCCGTCATTGCCCGTAGTGACTGGCGCCCTTCCCCCCCCCCCCCCCCCCCCCCCCAATTCTTTACTCTTTCCCTCGTTATTTCGCGTCATCTTCCTTCTCCCCGCGCTGCTGAGAGCAGCAGAGGAACATCGGAGTCAAAAACTTGCCATGATCTTACGCGCTGCAGGGCTGCCAACAGCTGGGCGCCGCACTGCGGACAGAAGCCAACATGACGGACGCGCCACTCTCCGTCCCTCTCGCACACCAGCGGCCGCACAGCAAGTGCGACGGAGATAGCGCCGGGCTGGGCCGGGCCGGCCGCGCCACCGGGGCCGTCTAAGTGAATAAACTCTAGAGGGCGGCAGAGGGCCGGGGCCGACGGGGCGGACGGGGGCCAAGGAGGGGCGGGAGTTCAAAAGCACGCGCGCATAACTCAGCGCACGGCTCCACACTGTACCATAAATCAGTCCGAGGCCCGCTGCGAGGCTAGAACACACACACACACACACACATGCACTGCGCGAAATTTCAAAAAACATGAAAGACTGACAACAAATGACAACATGACTATTTCGCTGTGCTGGGATAATAAATACGGGACGAGATTATATTATTTAGTTCCATTTCGTCGAGAGTCCTAACTAACCAGGACGGACAGAAGGGTGTGAACGTGGCACGGAAGTGCCCAGCGGGGGGGTATCACGGGGAAACCTCCTCCAACACACAGACATACACACACGCGCAAGCTATATCCATCTCTCTCACTCGTTTTGTGCGACAGGCACTGAGAGCGACAGCGACAGGAGACACACCCTCACTCCCACCTCACTCCCACCCCCGGGGCGGTATGCACGCGCGCACGCAACCACCCGCCGCGCGCTTCGACCACGTATTACCTAATGGAACGTCCTTAACGCCCGCAGAGACCCCGCCCAGCACCCCTCCGGGAGAGAGAGAGAGAGAGAGAGAGAGAGAGAGAGAGAGAGAGAGAGAGAGAGAGAGAGAGAGAGAGAGAGAGAGAGAGAGAGAGAGAGAGAGAGAGAGAGAGAGAGAGAGAGAGAGAGAGAGAGGGGGGAGAGTGAGGAGAGAGAGAGAGAGAGAACTGCAGCCAGCAGAGCCCCTTGCAGGGTAGGCAGCACGGGCGCACGCGTGCATCGTCTCCAGCTCGGTTGCCTACCTACTAGGCGCTCACGCAGCTCCCGTTCGGAAGGGCTCTAACGACGGAGTTCCCTTACAAAGAGGCCAGCAACATAAGATCCCGACCTCGCCGCTGCCGTCTTCCCACTGTTCGTCTGTCTGTCTGTCCGTCTGTCTGTCTGTCTGTCCGTCTGTCTGTCGGTCTGTCTGTCTGTCTCTGCCCGATGTCGTCGGGGCCGCGCATGTAGTACAGCCGCCGCCATGCTCCCCCTCCCCCCGCTGGCTGCCGCTGCTGCCGCTGCTGCCGCTGCTGCCGCTGCTGCCGCTGCTGCCGCTGCTGCCGCTGCTGCCGCTGCTGCCGCTGCTGCCGCTGCTGCCGCTGCTGCCGCTGCTGCCGCTGCTGCCGCTGCTGCCGCTGCTGCTGCTGCTGCCGCTGCTCCCCCTCCCCCCGCTGCTGCCGCTGCTGCCGCTGCTGCTGCTGCTGCTGCTGCTGCCGCTGCTCCCCTGCTGCTGCTGCTGCTGCTGCTGCTGCTGCCGCTGCTCCCCTCCCCCCGCTGCTGCCTGCTGCTGCCGCTGCTGCCGCTGCTGCCGCTGCTGCCGCTGCTGCTGCTGCTGCCGCTGCTGCTGCTGCTGCCGCTGCTGCTGCTGCTGCCGCTGCTGCTGCTGCTGCCGCTGCTGCCCCTCCCCCGCTGCTGCCGCTGCTGCCGCTGCTGCTGCTGCTGCCGCTGCTCCCCCTCCCCCCGCTGCTGCCGCTGCTGCCGCTGCTGCCGCTGCCGCCCCCCTCCCCCGCTGCTGCCGCTGCTGCCGCTGCTGCCGCTGCTCCCCCTCCCCCGCTGCTGCCGCTGCTGCCGCTGCTGCCGCTGCTGCCGCTGCTGCCGCTGCTGCCGCTGCTGCCGCTGCTCCCCCTCCCCCCGCTGCTGCCGCTGCTGCCGCTGCTGCCGCTGCTGCCGCTGCTGCCGCTGCTGCTGCTGCTGCCGCTGCTCCCCCTCCCCCGCTGCTGCCGCTGCTGCCGCTGCTGCCGCTGCTGCTGCTGCTGCTGCTGCTGCTGCTGCTGCCGCTGCTCCCCCTCCCCCGCTGCTGCTGCTGCTGCTGCTGCTGCCGCTGCTGCTGCTGCTGCTGCTGCTGCTGCTGCTGCCGCTGCTCCCCCTCCCCCGCTGCTGCCGCTGCTGCCGCTGCTGCTGCTGCTGCCGCTGCTGCTGCTGCTGCCGCTGCTGCTGCTGCTGCCGCTGCTCCCCCTCCCCCGCTGCTGCCGCTGCTGCCGCTGCTGCGCGCTCCCCCCCCCCCGCTGCTGCTGCTGCTGCCGCTGCTGCCGCTGCTGCCGCTGCTGCCGCTGCTGCCGCTGCTGCCGCTGCTCCCGCTGCTGCCGCTGCTGCCGCTGCTGCCGCTCCCGCCCGGCGCGCCCTCCATCACCTGGACGTTATCTGTATGCTGCAGTGGCGGCTGTGTCGGCGCGGCATGGCAGCGCGGCCGGCCCCGCCCCCTGAGTCCCTGTGGCCGCGCGCGTAGCCGCGTCGGCCGCGGCGCCCAGTTACGCGGGTTCGATCCCGGCCGGTGTCGGCCCCGGCGGTGTCTGGCCGCCCGCAGCCGGACCGGGTCGGACCGGACCCGGCAAGGTTTATAAGCCTCCGACGTACAGCGCGTCCAACGTAGCCTGGTGCCCTCCCGACCACGCACAAAAAAAAAATATCTGGGGGATTTCGGGTGCCGTCCAAAATACACGTAACGACGCGCTGTGCCCATATTGCCGATACGAGTGACGTGGTTCGTGGACGTTGTCGACGAACTTGTCTTGCCCCACGACATCTCTCCACCGCCTAGAGCGAGCGGCTGCCGTGCTACGTACCCGATAATATATACTAAAACATGACCGCCTGTTTCTTTACTGCCTTCGCTTCGCTAGCGGCCAAGACAGCAGCCTTAAAACAAGCCAGCCACTCCCGCACGCCAAACCACGCGCCTGCGCAATTTTTTATATTTTATTTTCAATTTTTTTTTTTCCTGCTGCTGCTGCCGTATCTGCTATTGTTTGAGCTGCAGCAGTAGTTGCGTGGGGCGTGCGTGTTCGGGTCCGCATACGTCCAGCGCACTGTTTACGAGGCCTGTTTATGAGGCCGAATATCAGACGGAGCGCAGTAGGCTGATCCCGCAGACACCTGAGGCCGGGGGTCTCTCTCGCTCCCCTAGGCAGCACCCCACGAGTGCGACAGGGACAGAGCCACGAGCACTTCGGAATCAGGCTGCAGGAGGACGCTCGGCGGCGCGCTGCTAGCGGACCGAGTTTATATACCAGGTGTCCTATTTGCCCCGTGACAAGGAAAAGGTCGGCGAGTCCGCAACGCACTTGCTCCGTCTCTTTCTCTCTCACGCGGCCGTCCGAGGCAGAAAGAGACGGAGCTAGTGCGATGCGGGCTTGCCTACCGTTTCCTTGTCACAGGGCAAATGGGACACCTGGTAGAGAGGTTAGGTTGGCGCGCTCATTTGTTTGGCTGTGTAGCTGAGTAGACGCCGAGCCCATGAGCTGCCATGCCATGCCCCCCGCCATGTTCTGCCATGCACGGACGGCCCTGCCAGCCCTGGAAGCCCTGCGCACCGCGGCGCATGGCCAGTGGCGGCCGGTGGCTCCAGGAGAACTTTATGGCTTCTGGGAAAGGGTGAGGCGAGGCGGAGGTACGGAGGTGCTCGGCGGGAGAGGAGGGCCGCCGTCAGGGCCCCAGGGCCCCGGCAGGCCGCCGACACAGCCCCCGGCGGGGCTCCCCGGAGGCCCCGGAGCGATGCGGAGGCTCCAACAAAGACTCATTGGCCCAAAGTTCTTGGCGACGTGAACGAGAGGCTGTGTGGAGAACTTGTCGCGCACTACATGGACGGTTTGAGACTGGAATGAGAGGCTGTGTGGGGAACTTGTCGCGCACTACATGGACGGTTTGAGACTGGAATGAGAGGATGTGTGGAGAACTTGTCGCGCACTACATGGACGTTTTGAGACTGGAATGAGAGGATGTGTGGAGAACTTGTCGCGCACTACATGGACGTTTTGAGACTGGAATGAGAGGATGTGTGGAGAACTTGCCGCGCACTACATATGGACGGTTTGAGACTGGAATGAGAGGCTGAGTGGAGAATTTGCCGCCCACTGCATGGACGGTTTGAGACTGGAATGAGAGGATGTGTGGAGAACTTGCCGCGCACTACATGGACGGTTTGAGACTGGAATGAGAGGATGTGTGGAGAACTTGCCGCGCACTACATGGACGGTTTGAGACTGGAATGAGAGGATGTGTGGAGAACTTGCCACGCACTACATGGACGGTTTGAGACTGGAATCAGCGTTATGATGCTGCCATGCAGCCTCTGGCCCCACACTCCGTTTACGTCACGTAGTCTCTGTGGACGGTCGTTCCTCGTCCAGCTGCTTGCGGGCGGGAAGCGCGAGATTTCAGTCAGCTGTCCGCCCCCGTCCGCCTCCTCCTCCTCCCGGAACACCGGAGGGACCGGAGGGACCGGAGGCAGCTGCCCAGGCGCCTAGGCGTGATAATTATTACAGCGTTTTGAAAATAATCCGGGAGCGACGGGGCAACGATTATATCTCTCCAAGGCTTTCTGGAAATAAATAAAAACCATCCTATACGCTTGGCTGACATGATCTCTTTTCCGTTCGTTCAAATGAATGGGTTGGCGCAGCGCCGGCTGACGCGGGCCCCGGGGGCTGCGGGGGCTGCGGGGGCTGCGGGGGCCGCGGGGGCGTGCGTGGAGGTGCCGTATCGGTAGCGGGCAAGGCGGAGATGACTGCTGGGAGCGGAATCACTACACTTTGCTCGCCACCGCCCCCCTGCGGGCGTTTCAACACGTCGTTTGGGCACTGCCCCCTCGAAATGCGCGCCGCGCCGCTCGGCCACGCCTCGCGATCGCTGCGCCCTCTGGCAGAGCGCGCGCGGCGGGCGTCAAACCACCGCCATGTAGTGGGGCAAACAACAACTATCTGGGTGACAGTTCGGTCGTGGGCGGCCACCGCACCGCCTGCCTGTCCACCGCGCCGCTGCGCCGCACAGATACGCCGGTCTCCAGGGGGCGGTGCGTGGGTTACGCGGGTTGTGTCGCTACCGCCTGCCGCCACCGCCTTGCGTAGGGAAATACGGGCCATGTTTTATTCACAAGGCGCTGCCATTTGCATAGCATGGCTTGCGTCCAACGGACGACTCGTACCCACTCGCTCGCTCTCGCTCGCTCCCGTGTACCCGCGCGCCAACCCGTTCGCCTCGTTCTCGCTCTCGCTCGCACATCCATACTCAATCATTCATCCCGAGACGCTTCAAAAGCTCTTTAATTCTTCCTTTTGGAGATAAAAATCAAGAAAAAAAATTTGTAACGCACGCTTGGAAAATCCTCTCGAAGTGTCTCTGAAAATGGACTGAAAATGGCGTTCACGCGCATTTCAGCAGGGATCGCAATAAACTTCCGATAATATTATACACCCAGAAATGATCTTTCTGGATGCAGCCAGATCTGAGTCTCCGCCCTCCCGCACGCGCCAGCAGCGCTCTCACACACGTGTCCGATACACGTGTGCAGCCTCCGACGTGCCAATGCCTTTTTGCGGATCGCGCGAAAACCACAGAATGCATGACCGCGCTGCAGCCGATGCACACGTCGGCCTCCATCTCTGTCGCACCCTCTGACGCCCCCTACGGCCCCGTGCGGCCGAGTGAGAGGGCCGATGAAAATGATTTGCAGCAGCCCCATGTAACCGCGGCCGCCGCGCGCCGCGCCGTGCGGTGCGAGAAATCAAATTAATCGACGGCGCACGGGGAAGGGTCGAGACAGTCGAGACGCCCCAAGGTGATTCTGATTACGGAAAAGAAAAATATATAAACATTTTTTTTTATTTATTTATTTATTTTTTTTTTTTTTGGGGGGGGGGGGGGGATCAGTTCGCAAAATAAAGCGCGGACTTCCATGTTGTCTTCCCTCCTTTCTCCAACCATAAACAGTCCAATGCGCCCAGCATCACGGCAGCACGCGTGTGCGAGTGCAATCCATCCGACACCATCAGTAATAGGATAATGGGTAGAGCGAATTAATTGGTTAATTATCGTGGCAGACTCCATGCATGTATCAACCATAACATCGGCTGGGCCCGCCACTGGTGGCGCGGCAGGGGGAGGAGAGCGACCAGTGTTTGCTTAGCTGGGGACAAAAAAAGATCGCGGCTGGAATGATGATGATTGAACCATAAAAATTCTATAAATATTTTTTTTTTGCCCATATTTCTAGTTAACGGTACATGAGAGAAAATGATATTCAGCGCAAAAGCGAGAGGGCGCCTACGATAAGCTTCGGCCAATCGGGGGTGAGGAAAAAAAGAAGGGATACATTTAAGATGGGGCGGAAAAAAAACTGTCAGTGTTGAATGAAAGGCATCCGTTTCAATAAAGCTCGCTTCGCTCAACGTTGGCCCGGCGGCGGCTCGGCGGGTGGCGGGCGGCGGGCGGCGCGTGCCGCTGCTGATAGCTTGATTACACCTTTATTCACGGTGATAAGGCGATAAGAATCCGTAGCGGCCGTAAAGCAGCAAAAGTGTGCACAGGGCAGCGCCTGACCTACCCCGAGCGACGGCATGAGGAGGATGAGAAATCGCTGTGCCGGACGGATCGATATGAGAATGACGGAGTTTATTCAGAACGCCGCAGGGAGGCCATAAACCATCGGAATATCACAGCAGAAATGGAATGTCATCGCCCTCTAAAACAGCATACAGGCGGAACGAAGGGTAGGTTGTGAAGGTGTCATCAGGCAGCCTTGTAGTGTGTCTAGTTGCCACCCGCTGTTCGGGCTAGACTAGAGGCTAGACTGTCCAGCGCAGCCCAGGCGGAGTGTGAGCGCATGTGTGTGTGCTGTCCTGTCGTCCTGCCGGATCGGTCGCTCTTGCTGTGTCACAGCCTTCTTGATTCATGTGCTTCGAGCACCTAGCGCCATCTAGTGTTTGTTGTATTAAGTTACCTGTTAAACATGACGTCTGAATAAAGTCAGTCCATCACTTGAGCTCAACGAGTACTCACTCTTCCTTCGCTCCCTCACTTCCGAACTCGGTCTGGATCCCGTCAGTCCCCTCGGCCCGGACACAACAGCTCTCCTGTCGGCAACTGCCTTTTAACCGACAGGTGCTGCGCTCTAGCGGCCGCGTTGGCAAGCGCACGCGCGCCCAGCGCGGGGTATCGCCGGTATAGTCCGCTCTCGTCGGCGGAGCCTGCCGAGCCCGGCACTAGGCGGGGCTGCGGGGCAGGGGGTATCGATGGTTAGGGAAGGGGGCAATCACAACCATCGTTAGGCAACCGTGAAACCTACACTGTAGAGTTTTCGCCCCGGGTTTTGTGTTTGAGTCCAGTTTCATTGATATATTGCCGTTGGAAGGGGCGAGTGCGGACCGATCCCGCCGCGTGCCCTCCGCCCGGACTCGGGGGAAGTTACATAGTATTGGCCCGCCTGGCCGAGTTGGCACCCCTTGTCGCCACTCAAGTGATTAATTGACGACACCTTCAGATGGAGGAAAAGTACTGACGTTTCTCAAGTCGTGTATATTTTCTTTCGGCTCGCAGGAATAAACAAGAGACGCGCATCGTTACATGGTACGTTACAAAAATATACATATAGATTCCGCCGTTCGAAATGAAATCGACAGCGTTTATTGTCATATGTAGTTCCTAGTGATAGCCTGGTATTGTCAAACACGCACGCACACATACACACATTGCCGTCTCGTGCGAGAACCAAGAAGGTATGAGACATAAGACGTGGCCGCCTTCAGTTGCCACGCCGCGGTCGGGACCGAGGGGGGGGCACAGACCAGCCACTGGCATCTCCCTCGCGACCAAAAGAAACACCCTCGATAAATACTGAACAAATAAATAGTGTTAACAACAAGGCCCGTGGGGGGCGGTCACTTCTTCTTGACGTCCGGCTGGTAGCGCGCCTCCTCCATCTCCTTGCTGCCGGCCGCGTGGACGGGGGCCTTGGACTCGCCGGCCACGCTGTACGCCCACCGGCCGTCACCGTCCTGCTTGTCGCCCTCCTCCAGCAGGATCACGTCGTGGAGGCGGCCGTCGTCGCCGGCGGCCTCGCGGCCCCGTTGGCTCTCCAGGCCCCGCAGTAGGATGTCGAACGACTCCCACGGCACCTCTGCGACAAAGGCGGGAGATTCAAATCAGTTCGGCACTGACGGTTTAAAAAAAATATATTTTTATTTATTTTTAAACACTGACCAGAGAGGTCAATTAGATCGGCAGCGTTGGCCCGCTTGCTGGGGCCCGGCGACGCGTCCGGCTGCCGGAACCACGGCCACTGCTGCTCCGTGCCCCAGTCGCCCACCTCGTCCTGGAACGGGTTCGAATACCTCCATTGGACACGCACTTTGAAGAAAAAAAATGAAAATGGAGTGAACGGCGTGCCGCCACCGCCGCCACCTGCCCTCACCAGCGCGGACTGCACCCGCTTGCCCATGCGGGGCACGGTCTTGGAGGCCTTGGCCATCAGCTCGTCGTAGTTCCGGCGCTGGATGCGGTGCTGCCTGGTCAGGACGGCGTCGTTGCCGCCGAGGGCACCGTGCTTCGGCCAGCCGTGCTCCTCCACCTGCGGGCAGAAAAATTTAATTAAAAAAAAACAGCCAGGATTAGACTGTCGAAACGATATCGAATTAATGTCGATTGAGTATCGACAAATTCAAAGAAATCGATGTCATCCACCGTCGATTCGATATCGAAATGGTATCGGAAGTCGATTTTCTTTAGACAACTATTCGATGAAAAAATCGAGTTTCAACAAAATTCCGGCACCATCGACATCGCTTCCGACAGTCTATTCCTGGCTGGGAAGGGGTAGTCGAACCGGTTATTCTGCAATAACCGGTTATTTTTTTAGTAATCGGACTGTTTTTTTCTTCTTTTTTTCAAAAATTTTTCATTTGTTCATTTAGAAGCTCCCTTTGCAAAAAAGAAGAAAATAAAAAACGGTCCGAGTACTATCCGGTTAACCGGTTAACCGGTTATTTTTCTCATAACCGCACAGCCCGTCACAACTGCCTGGACCCTACCTGGACGTGGGCTCGTCTCCCGACTTGGTGGTTTGTCCCGGACGGGGGCAGCTCTCCCCTCCGTGGCCGCGCCTCCGAGGCCTTGAAGAAGTCGTTCTGCTCCCTCCCCTGGCGCGACAACGCCCTCATTATCCTGCCCGAGTGGCGGCTATGAGAAATTCGTCAAACGTGGTGAGGCTCACCTTTAGCAGGAAGTTGTCCGGGCCGTCCCCCGAGCGCCGCCCGATCCTGGGCACGGACTTGGCCGTCTTCATGAAGAACTCGTCGTTCCTCTTGCCGATCCGGGGCACCGACTTGGAGGCCTTGAGAAAGAAGTGGTCGTATCCGTTGGCGTAGCTCGGCACCAGCTCGTTCATGTCCGTGCTGCGCCGGTCCACGTGCACCTGTCGGCCGCGGGGCGGTCAGCGGTCGCGGGTTCAAATACCCGCTCGCTCGCTGTAGTTTCGTCTCACTCACCGGCGCCTGATCAGAGTCCTCGCTGCCCCCGCTGCGCCGCCCGATCCTCGGCACGGACTTGGCCGTCTTGAGGAAGAAGTTGTCGTAGTCGCTGGAGCCCATCAGGAAGTTGTCCAGGTTGTCGTAGTCATCGCTGCGCCGCTGCCGCGTCACCGGCGCCCCCGACGGGGACGCCTTCCCGGACGAGGACGGCGACGGCGCCCCGGACGAGGCGCAGGTCACCAGCAGCAGCAGCAGCGCCACGAACACGCCTGCAGCGGGGAGGGCAATAGCCGCAGGTTAGCGGGCCAGCGCTAGCCAGCGCCCCTGCGAAATGGAGGGTAGGCCACCCGCCGGACAGCGGCGCGCGGCGGGACGGCCGGCCCGGACCTGGCAGGCGGCAGGCGCCCCCAGTGACTTACCCAGCAAGTGCGCGGCAGGCCTGACGGCGGGGCGGACAGCCGAGCCATGGCGACCGGCCATGTTGGGCTGCAGCAGAACACATTGCCTCGTCATAATCCTGGGGTTCAAATCCCGGCGGCGGCGGACATTTTCCTGGTCCGTCTCGCTCTATCGCTTCGCACGCGGTCTCAGGCCTCGTTCGCCTCAACACGGGGGAGGAGCCCAGCCCCAGGGCCCTGGCTGACTCCGATCCTGGCGGTGACCTGGCCGACGTGGACGTGTGTGCCTCCCGGGGCGGCCACTGCGAGACTGACGACTGTGGACATCATCTGGCAAACATCTGTCCTCCAACGGTGATGATGCCACGACCACTGTCTCTCTCTCTCTCCCCCCGTAAGTGCGCCGCAGAGGGACAGAGACGGGCGACCCTCTCGGCGCCGGACGTGATCGAGAGCGTGTTCCCTCACGACGACAACAAGCGCGACCAGCTCGCGGGGTGGGCGGCAGGAAAACAGTCTCCAGCTCTCTCTCTCTCTCTCTCTCTCTCTCTCTCTCTCTCTCTCTCTCTCTCTCTCTCTCTCTCTCGCTCTCTTTACCTGAGCACTCACTCTCCAGTGGTGCGTGGGCGTGATGCCAGAGTGACGACTGAACACAACGCAGTCGGGCCGCTGCTCTCTTTATATGCAGGCGCGGCCAGTGTCATCGCCCTACCTGCCCTTTCCTGCCCTTTCCTCCCCTTTCCCTTCCTCCCCCTCTCACCCCTCCCACCCTCCCGTCTGCCCCGCATCATTCCCAGACTACAACAGCCTCGATGGTGTGAAACAAGTGCAACCTCGTCAGCCGGTTAGCCGTTCGTATGCCTCCCCCCCCCCCCCCCTTTCCTCCCTTCTCCCAGCTCTTGCTGCGCAGTTCCCCTCTCTCTCTCTCTCTCTCTCTCTCTCTCTCTCTCTCTCTCTCTCTCTCTCTCTCTCTCTCTCTCTCTCTCTCTCTCTCTCTCTCTCTCTCTCTCGCCTCTATCCGCACACTCTCATATCCCACCAACACCGCCACAGCGTCCTTGGATCACACCAAAGGGTGTATACACAGCTTCATATTTATTTTAATGAAAAATGAAATATGAACAATTTTGCTGTTTACCTCTAATGAATCCTCCCTTAGAAGGTCCACACAATTCTAACACGCATGTGGGCGACCGCTCGAGCTCGAGAGCCCCACAGCTGGGATTTTGTTATTTTTCGCCCTTTTCCTCTTTTTTTTTCTATCTTCTTTTTTTTGTGTGTGTGTTAGGGGGTGTTAGGGTAAGTAGAGAATCAAAAAAAGGGAACAAGATATTTGTTAAAAGTCTCATTTTATTGGACTAAAACGCAAGCAGACGATAGACATTTTGCAAGAAGCAAAACAACACCCGAGGAACAATTGTCATTTTCCTGACCACAACTACCGCGCTAGAATGACAAAGGAATAAGTCTCTACTACTTAACACAAAGATGCATTTTGAGGGCGATGATTATAGTAAACTGTTGCCATTTATACAGATCTACAATGTTTTCTAATCCATTTCTCTCTCTCCCTGTCTCTTTGTCTCGGAGCGAGGAGGGCGATGACTGAAGTGGAGGACGTTTGTGTTGCTACTGGCTGGGACATCCCAGGGGCGTCGTCCGCAGCCTGACCGGCCGCCGTCCTCCAGGAAGAGCGGGTGCGTCTCCGGAGAGGTGACGAATCCTGGGCAGAGAACGGGCAGAAACGTGAGTGCCGAGCAGAGAACGGGCAGAAACGTGAGTGCCGAGCAGAGAACGGGGAGAAACGTGAGAGCTGAGCAGAGAACGGGGAGAAACGTGAGTGCCGAGCAGAGAACGGGGAGAAACGTGAGAGCTGAGCAGAGAACGGGGAGAAACGTGAGTGCCGAGCAGAGAACGGGGAGAAACGTGAGTGCTGAGCAGAGAACGGGGAGAAACGTGAGTGGTGAGCAGAGAACGGGGAGAAACGTAAGGGGTGAGCAGAGAACGGGGAAGAAAACGTGAGTGATCTGTCCGTTATCGTCCGAAATTGAACGTCGCTCGGGCGATCAGCAGAGTGTACTGCCCTGCCGACAGTGTGCATTTCTTCCCCTACTGGGAGGGGGAGGGGAGAGGGAAGGGAGGGGGGAGGGGGTCTACAACACGACCCGCACGGCGCAGGCAGACTGACACCTGCGCGGCTTGTCCTGTTTTGAGCGCTGACCTCATTCACGCCCCCCAAACCCGTCGCATCTCCAATACAAATCAAACCTGCCAATTTTTTTTTATTTTTTTTTAAATCTTTGAAAGTGGAAATATTGCCGTGGTTGTGGCGTAAGCGGGCGGCGTGCAGCTTGGTGGAGGACTACGCTATATACTGCTGGCTCGGTCCTCACATTTTGCCCCCCCCCCCTCTCCCGATTCCAGCAGCCCCATGTCATGTCGGTGGTAATCAGGGGTGTCGGCGCGTGTCCCCCCCCCCTCTTCCACACCTCTACTATGGGCGCCAAACAACGCCACCGCCGCTAACACGCCTGGCAAAATCACATGGTCCTCTTCAAGTCTAAGCATGTGTGCGTGTGTGTGAGAGAGAGAGAGAGAGAGAGAGAGAGAGAGAGAGAGAGAGAGAGAGAGAGAGAGAGAGAGAGAGAGAGAGAGAGAGAGAGAGAGAGAGAGAGAGAGAGAGAGAGTAAAATGCGGAGGTAGAGGGGGCTGGGGCTGCAGAGGAAGAGAAACCTTTTAGCGGCCGCCAGGAGGGTCGCATCGGAGAGGACGCTGGTGTCTTTCCTCATAATCTGCGCGATTTCAAAAAGCGCGCGCGCGGCACCGCAGGGCTGCCAACGGACCGGAAAGAGAGGAGGTCGCGCTAAAAGCCCTCGCCGTCGTTAATGTGTTTTCGGAGAGACAGAGAAGGCGCGACGGGAAACCCCTGCCATCTCGCCGGGTGCAAGAGAGCACGGGGCACGGGCACAGTCGGAATGGCTTAACCTGGGCCCGTTGCCACTATCGCGAATCTCGCTGCTGCTCGTAGTCGAAATCATTTCACGAGGCAAAGTTAGGGGGAGGAGGGGGATGGACCACGACCACGAGAGAGCTGGATTATCGGGTGAGAAAGTCACAGAGGTCGCCGAGAGGTGAGGCAGGCGGGCCCCTAATGGAGGAGAGGGGGGGGGGGAACTCAGTTAGCGGTAGTTGCCGAGACAAACAGGGAGACGCGGGGGGCGAACAGACAGACAGACAGACAGACGGGCGGAGGCAGTGACTGACCTGACTCTAGTTATCGGAGGAGTACCAGCCGTTGCAGGCCTCCGTCGCTACCGCACAGAGAGCGTTCATCGTGTTGGCCGTGGTATCCACTTCTGGAACAAAGGAACGGCGTCAACATAGCTGCAGCTGGCGCCGCTGGCGGGCTTCGAACCCCCGCCCTCTCGGCTGGGCTGCCTCCCCTAGAGCTCCCGGCAGACTCTGGAGCCGAGGCCTCTGGCAGTGGCGGACGCAGCGCTGCGGGTTCGAGTACCGACAGAGGCCGCTCCGCTAGCCAGCGCCCCTGCCAACCGGAGGGTAGGCCACCCGCCGGGCAGCCGAGCGCGGCGGGACGGCCGGCCCGGACCTGGCAGGGGCCGAGGGGTACACCACTGCCCCTTCTCGGTGTACGCCGATTTAAATCGTGGCTGATACTTTTGATTTGATTTGTTTCTTCTTTTCTCGACAAAAAATTTGATATTTTGAAAAACAATCCCGGTTTAAACATGATTTTTTTTGTTTTCTCTCCATTTTGATTTTTATTTGGCAGTTCTCCGATTTTTTTGAGCATTTGTGTCGTATATTTGACTTTTTATATCCTTCCTCAACCCGATTTTTTTTTGCCACTGTACACCGATTGTGAATGACTAGACTCGGACGGCGACGTGAACAAGGTGAACTCACCCGCCATGGAGCGGGCCTGCTCCGCTGAGCCCCGCTTGCCGAAGATGCTGCCGTTAAAGGGCGGCTTGCGGAAGGTGGCGGCGGCCGGGCTGGCCAGCAGCAGCAGCGAGGACAGGAGGAGGACGGCGACGAGGGCGCGGAGCTGCATGCTGCACAAGGAGAAGGAGGGCGTGAGGCTCCAGGGGCTGTGCGTGGGCAGGGCGCCGGGCGTGAGGGCGAGGCTGGGCGTGGGCGGGACACGGTCCGGGCGGCACACAGTCCGGGCGGCACACAGTCCGGGCCGCACACAGTCCGGGCCGCACACAGTCCGGGCCGCACACAGTCCGGGCCGCACACAGTCCGGGCGGCACACAGTCCGGGCCGCACACAGTCCGGGCCGCACACAGTCCGGGCGGCACACAGTCCGGGCCGCACACAGTCCGGGCCGCACACAGTCCGGACCGCACACAGTCCGGGCCGCACACAGTCCGGGCCGCACACAGTCCGGGCGGCACACAGTCCGGGCCGCACACAGTCCGGGCCGCACACAGTCCGGGCGGCACACAGTCCGGGCCGCACACAGTCCGGGCTGCACACAGTCCGGGCCGCACCGACCCGCCCTCCCCGGCCCCGCGGTGTCCGCGATGAGGACAGACGCCGAGTAGTTGTGATGACAGCGCCCTACCGCCTGTTTGGCACGGCTACCCGGCGCACCTACCTGACGGCGAGGGTGTCGGGGGGCGGCGGCGGCTGAGAGTGGCGAGGATGACCCTTGTTGTCGGCGAAGACGGTCGTGTGTGTGTTTGCTGGGCCCTCCACTCTGTTTATATAGGGGACCACTGCCACCCCTAGCCGTGCTGCTGCCGCTGCTGCCGCTGCTGCGCCGTGATCCGGCTACCCCTCCGGTGGAGGGAGGGAGCAGCAGCGGGGGAGGGGAGGCTGGTCCCGGACCGCCCCGGACGCCACCCCTGCCGGCGCCCTTCCTTGTCTCGCACCTGCGGCGCTCGCTGCAGGGCAGACGAGGACGGACGCCGCCGCCCGGAGACAGCCGGAGAGGAGAGCCCTGAGAGCCCAGCCTTCCCAGCCCCAGCCGCGTGGTTATTACTCGCAGGTCCCAGAGCCCGGGCCCGGGTCCAGGTCCCCACGGGATCCGTGCTGGTCCAAGGCGTCAACAGCATCACAGCTCAATTTCGTGGCGCTGATATGACATCGAGGGGTACATCACATGGTAAAGTCGCTGTGTTCACCCAACGAAACAGTCTCAAGTTCAGTCACCTCCAGTTCCTTCCCAACCATTCCAGTCACCAGTCATCGAAATGCTTCCGAAAAAAGTCAGATAAAACAAGACGATGGCATGTTTCACCGCTTGGTGACAAAACCTATGTCATCCCGGCTTCCGCCAGGACCCCTGCCCTCAGCTTCGCTGATCTTTCGGGAACCGGTGCTTTACGGCTGCTGGTTGGCCCCGGGACACTGCTCTAGGACCCGCTACATGGCCGCTGGCCGGACGGATCTCCCGGCAACCCCTAGCCCGCGCCACTGTGGGAGGCACCACGGCCTTCCGGGACTCCATAATACTGTAGTACTCTTCAACCCCGCAGGCTGCTTTGGAAGCCGCTATACTCTACTCGCTACGCTCCGAGTAGTAGCATGTCCGCACCTGCCAGATTCAAAGAGGGGAAAACAGAAGCTCCGAACCCTAGAACCTTCCGTACATCTCCCGACCTCCCCCCGGGCACAGAACATGCCACGATACTTATCAACCAAAGCCTCCTATACCGCAGTGTCTGTCCCCAAAGCAGAAAGTGAAGAGAAATATTGAACCTCGCTGTCTCCAGTCACATTCAGTCATTTGGTATTTCAGTCGCAGTACAAATGTCCCCGATTGCGGTGTGCCCCTCGCATACCATGATGTCGGCCTAAAGTTCATCGGTCGGAATTTGCAACAGCTGTCGGACGAAGTATTTTCTTTTCTCTACTTTCCTTGTTTCCATCTCCTCCCCATCCCCTCCAGTCGGGCGGTGTGGTAGTGTAAGAGTAAATGGATGAGGGAGCCCTGCTCTTTCCAATCACCCTCTCATCAAGGCCACCACCCAATCCCCGTCCCCACGGCGTTCCCGCCAAAAAAACAGCGATGAGATGGGGTTGACAGTAAAACTCATTTGTTTCAAGCAGTTTTAATTTTTGAAACTATGCTGTAGCTGTACGTTTTCTTTGCTATGCCCCCCCCCCCAACTTTTTTTTTGCGGAGGGGATTTATGGGTCAAAACTTTTACAATAGTCATATCACTGTTCTTTTTTTTTATTTAATTATTTTGTAAACAAACACAATAAACTTTTAATTTGGAACATTTTGAGCACAACTCTTTACTTTTGATGAGTTTTAAGGTGGGCCTGAAGTCCTCCATGTCGGGTGAAAGATTTTTTGCAAATGGCACATTTGTATGGTTTTAATCCTGAGTGTAGTAGTTGGTGAACATTTAGCACTCTTTTAGTTCTAAATGACTTGCCACAGTCATTGCACTTAAATTGCTTTTCACTAGTATGTACATTTTCATGCTCTTGAAGCTGCGAGAATCTTGTGAAAGTGATGCCACAAACGGAACACTGATGGGGACGTGATTTGTTGTGGGTAGTGAAGTGATTTTCTAAATGATGCTTGCGGGAGAAGCACTTGCCACAAAAATTGCACTCAAAGGGTTTCTTCTTTTCTGTGGAGTGAAGATGACCTATGTGTGTCTTCAAGTTAGATTTACTTGAAAAACAATGACCACAGATGTCACAGAGATGACTTTTTAGCCCCTCATGCCAATTCATATGGTTATCAAGAAGATTCTTCTGATTAAAGAAACGACTGCATTTTGTGCATTTGTAAGGTTTGAGACCCATATGAACTCTTGTGTGTCTATTCAGTTCAGAAGCTGAAAGATATATCTTTTGACATGTTTGACATTGATATTTTATCTTTGCTTCATTGTGAGACATCAAATGCTTACAGAGCAAGGACCTCTTTTTGAATGGCTTCTGGCACTCTGGGCAGGTCAAAATTTCACATGGTCTATTCACATTTGATACTCCACGAGACTGTGCTTCATTTCCAGTCGACCATGTGCTTTCTTCATCAACCGTATCATCTTCTTCAGAGTCTGAGGAGTTTAACACATTAGAAGATCCGCTCTGTTGGTCTCCTACTTCAGTGAGAAACTTCTCTGGTGACCTACAATTATGCAATCGCAAAAATAAAGGTGGGGTTCAATGAGAATTTTTTTAAATATTAATACACATATGCCTCACTTTAAACTTACCCTGTACTGTTCAAAGCAGTTGGTAAAAAGGAAGCTCCTTGACAGCTTTCGGAAGCACCAGGACATTTACTGGAATCACTTTCAGTAGCAACCACACCACCACTTTGTATGAGACAAGAAAGAGCTCTTGATACTAATGTCATCTTCTCTGAATTAGTTATTCTTCTTCTTGACAGTGAGTTGAGAAGATCTTTTATCTGAATGTTTTCCAAGAATATGAAAAAGGAATTTAAATGCACTGCTTAAAAATACATTTTAAGACCACACTAAAACTAACACTCACATCTTCATCACAACATTTATTTTGATGAAATGCTTCCAGGGTGCTTCGAATGTATGAAACCTGATGACAGAGTTCTTCAAACCAGGAATTGAATTGAATAATGAAATCAAGTTTTTTAACACATTCTTTGCAAACGTATTTGGGGAGATTGTCAGATTTCCCTACCTGGAAAAATATGACAATGAATGTATAAAACCTGCATTCACTCCTAACAAGCAAGCATAACACTAACCTCATATTTAAATGCAGAACATATTTTGAGGTGAATAATCGACTCCGTAGTGTTTGACATGTCTCGTTCGTTTTCAAATATTTCTGTTAACACAGTGCGATCAGCAACTAAACAGAGTCTACAAACAGGATCATCCTTCGAAAACATGGTCTGTCGATGTTCTTGATTTAAATCATTCCCGGTGTATGAGGAGAGAGTGTGAATAATTGGATTGACTGCTGTATACAATGAGCAGCAGCCGATACTAGCAGACAAAGTGAACTATTTTTATTTATTTTTATTTTTAGAAGACTTGCCAAAAGTTATTAAACTTCTATGTATTGATGAAATAAAACAGGTACATTTTCTCTTTTTTTACTATGAGCACTTTGAGCGAAAACCTGAAAACCGAACACTTCGTTCCGCATGTTATTGATTTTCATGAGTACATCCACCACCAAAAGGCTTCAGTGGAATGACCTTGTTTACCTTGTATAAGTGTCCGTATTTCTCAGTAGAAAGCTTGATACTTGACGTGCTTTATTTTATCAATTTTTTAAATTCAAGTTTCAAACTAAATTGGTTCTTGAGGCTAACTTTTCTGCTGTGAAACTTGAACTACAACTTTTGTTTCATGTGATACTCGAGAAGTGAGTGAGAGGGGGAGGGAAAGCAAGGGAGAGACGAGAGACCCAAGCGCCCAAGCGTCAGGGCAGTCAGGGGGTATTTTCCATTGTTCTGAGATTTTTGCTTTTATTATCTGGTATCTTCGAACTTTGTGATTTACCGGGTGGTCCATTTTGAAGCACTGTTTCAACATGTCTGTTCCAAGTAACAATAAGCTAAAAGAGCAGATCCGTGACATCCTTCTTCAGCATGAAAACTATGACAAGTAGGTTATATTTTCGTTTCTTTAATTAACGGTTTTAATTATAATTTTACGAGCTCAAATGTGATGTATGTGGAACAGTTTTAGAACTATTTTCAGTTGCCTGTTACAATTGCTTAAATAACCAAGTGGGAAAGCACCTATTCCTCATTCAGCTCCTTTTGCAACATGTGTTATTGTTTCAGTTCATCTGAAGAAATATCGAATGCAGCAAGTGGGGATTGCCTGGAGAAATTGGCTGCTGGACTCATGACCTTCTACGAACCAGAACTGAAGCGTTTCCGAGAACAACTGGCAGAAGTAGTGTGAGTGATCGCTTGTTTCTTGTGATGATGTCAATGTCTGCTTTACCTGTGGAAAATTCCATGATCCAAAAAGGGCCATTTACTACTTGTAAGCATACTCTGCTTATTACACTAGCTTCGGTTGCAATGTGGTGCTGATCATTCGGTCACAGTTTTCAGGGGATTCGGGAGCCCCTTTTCATTAGCTCTAACCATAGATTCACACAATATTTTCTGGCCCAAACATTTCATACATGTTATTACTTTTAAAAGTATTTGTGCTTAAATTTATCTCACTAACTAGGTAATATTGCCCTGTTAGTAGTGATTTGATTGTACTGTACTGTACTTTTTAAAGTGGAATGGTTTTAAAGTTGTATGTTATTTTGAAGGGGGCCTCCTGAATCTCCACCTTGCATAGGCAGTTCCAATCTTCAGGCCCTGCTCAACATGCGGTTAGTTTTGTAGCATTTTCCTTAACTTTTCTGCTTCTTTTAAGTAATTACTGTAGTAATCTTGCACTATTCAAGTAAATAGTGTCTGTGTCTCCAATTCATTGACAATTTATTAAATTTGGTAAACTCCTCCCCCCCCCCCCCCTAGTTTTCCCCCATTAATTTTTTCATATTTTACCTCCAATTTTTAGTAGGAAATTCATGACATGGAAAACCAACCCAGTTAACCGAAAGTGGGCTTAGCATCTAGATGTAATGTCAAATTTCAACCATTTATTTGCTTTTGTCATAATCTCTGCTTTGAGTGGCTTGAGGTCAGCATCAATTCCTTAAAGTTTCATATTCCCTCCCCTCCATGTTTGTACCCCCTTCTGCTCTCACATGTTCATACGTAACTCAGTTCATGCTGCACGCCCTCATCCTTTTGTGTCATTGTGGCCTTTGTTGGCAAATAGTATTTTTCAAATTTTTGAGGCAAAGGTTTCAAATGCTTCACCAGGTAATTTCGGTTTATTATGTTTCAGAAATAAACAAAATACTCTGATTGAGCAGCTCCAAGATGAAAACAAACGATTTGTGGAAACTCAGAATGCTGAGGAACTCCAGGGAATGGTAATTTACATGCAATACTACTAATCATGTCTCAATGCAATGTTTTGTAGATCAATTTCTTTCAATTGTCATTGGTAGACATTGCATTGACAGTGAACTTAACATGCTGTTGCTGCCTAAAGCCTCATTTACCAATACAACGAAATCTTTTCAGTTTACGAATTTTTCAGTTTGTAACGGTCAAGGCCTACCAAACGAAGTTGATGGCAGTGAAGAAGGAAATGACGATACTTCACGATAGAGCCACCAAAATGAAGGTTGGTACATAGGCAATGCACATTGGTATTACACATTGGGTTTAAAATCTCTAAACTTAACTGTTTTCCTACTTTTTTTCTTTCTTTTAGAAACGTGCTTTGAAATTGCAGCAGCGGAAAGAAAAGCAGGCTTTGCAACACCAACAGCAACTTCAGAGAGAGCAAGAGCTTGTTGGCAAACCTAATGCCTCCATAGTTTCATCTCCAACCTCCCCCACTTCCCCCAGTAATGAAAATCTACCCAGTTAGTTCCTGTAGAGGTTTTGGACCTATCTAATGTACTTCTATCTCTGGCAAAGAGAAGCATTTATATTGTGATTCATTCCTCAGCCTGTGATTAATAGTACAAGTATATGGAATACATTGTACAAGTTTGACAGGTTTCTTTGTATCGTATTATTGGTTATGTGCTGTAAAAACGGTATTTTAGAATAAGTTCGGAGCTTCTTGATGTTTAATGCTAATTGAATGTGAATCAATGAGAGTGATCAATATTCTTGCTCATTACAAGGTGATGGTAAGGTTTTCAGACCTGGGAATGACATTTGCATGAGTTGTTTCTGTGATGTTATGAAGTGCAGTTGCTTATACACCCATGTATGTAATTTACCCCTTAAATTAGTAAATGTTTAGATGTATATGATATTGATATTTATGTTAAAATAAACTTTTTTTAAATAAGAAGCATTTAATTGAAAAAACTGCAGTACTTAAAAAATACTCTATTTTGGCATTACTTTACTCTCACATAAATTTAAGAATATACAAGGAACTGCTTAAAATTATGACACAGGTATGCCTCACATTCATAGCAAACAAATGATACATCATGGAATGAGCTGACAAACAAGTGTCCTGCTGCCATTGTAGAGATTAAATTTCAATAGTTTGTTAACCAGGAGGAAATCGAAACGATTGTTTATGGACCATGAGAAATTTGGCTTCCATGGCCAGAAAATCAAGTCTTCAAAATTTGATGCATGGTTGTCATAGAGTTCAGAATCACTTCTTTCCAGATTTCTTGATGCCACCACCGACAAGAGGTCCCTTCTGCGCAGCCTTCGCCTTGGCGTCCGCCAAAGCCTTCTGCTGTTCCTTCAACTTAGCCTTGTGAGCAAGATCATCATCATCGAGTTCCTTGCCGTCCTTCTTGGGAGCCTTCAGGGGCTTCTTCTTTCCACCCTCACGACCAGACATGGTCACTCTGGAACCAAAACAAATCAACACCCAATAATAAGCGATGGTATGCACAAAGAGTTCTTGGAGCAAAGTCTGTCCAGCAAGACAACAACCTCTCGAACGATAAGCCTTATTGGAAAATAATACCCAAACACATTCCAGATGACAGGAGGAGGAGGGTGAGAAAAAGGCAAAATGACAACATGTACAGAACTTGCATTGTACGGACCGGACACCAGGGACTGCTAACAAAGGAGTTGAACGCAAAATACAAACCCATGATACGAGACAACAGCTGTTTTCGGATTATAGAGACCAGGTAACCCAGATCTGAGACAAAATAGAGCGGCTGTTCGCTGGCAACTTCGCAGTTGTGCCGGCGTGCCGGATAAACGGCGTGTTCACATGAATGAAGTTAGGTTAGCAAAGTGGTGGAAAAATGTAAATTAGCGAGTTACGTTTAAGGGACACTGCTGTAAGGAACCAATGACACAGCAATAAAAGTTTTAAAAAAAGTGATTACCGTTAAATAATTCAAAGACTTCAAGAAGTTTCTCTTTTTTTTTTCGGTGAAACCAATCTGGACAGGCACCAGTGATGCCAGAGTCCGACCGCGCCGTCCCGCCGCTAGAGGGCAGCACACCCGCCCAAACCCGCCGCCGCCTCTTTCAGCCCAAAACCGCCCGCATTTTTTTCGATTCCGCCCGGCCCAATTTTCCCGCGAGAAAAAGGGAATTCCAAAAGTTCCAACATGATTATACCATTGCAATGGCACATGTCTAGTACGTATAGTTCGGCACGATTAGTTCACGGAGAGCTCGCGAGAGGGAGCAGGGGACGGAGTTCTACACTTTTGCCGACATCCCGACACGAAACCCACGTCTTTTTGAAAAATAAGATGGTAAATGCCGCTCCAGGCTGGTTCCAGCCCAAAACCGCCTGAAATTTTTGCCTTTCCAATCCGGGCTTGAGCTAGCTTGAGCTCTGGGCGAGGGGAGAAGTAGGGCAGATTTTTCACGCGGGGAGATTTTGTAGAATGGTAGAATTTTGCGTTGGGCGAGCCATGTGTTGCACAATAATCTTAGAGCCTTTTCTCGCCTACCGACCTACCGACTATAATTTTTTTTTTCTTTCTACCCCCAGCGAGAATTTCTTTCTCCTTCTCCTTCCGCGCGGTGACAGCACTGCCGCGCTAAATTTAAATACATTTGTTTAGCCATTTTGTGTACCAGATTTTTTCTTTTGCTCTTTTGCTTAAGCAACTTAAGGGTTGTAGAAGTTCAGACAAAATTCAAAACTTAACAAAGTAATGTATTTCAATGCCAAACTTGAATCATAAAATTTGATTTGAACCAGCATTTTGAGTTTCACTTTAACATTACCTGAGCACACCAGCATTGGGCAAATGCATACTGTTTCAGAGTGCCAAAGTGTCATACAATAATGTAACTCCTTTAGAATCAAATTGACAGACTTGTAACAGGGAAAATTACAGGCCAGCTTCAGAGGAGGTTGCCAGAAATAATATTTTTGATCCAAATTGGTATGAGGTTCTTTGAAAACAGTTTCAAATATGTTTATGACAATGATTATAACAATTACAAGAAAAATATATAAAAGTTCACAACCACACATAACTGTACAACATACTATAAAACTCAGGAACCATATACATTCACGCATAAATTATGGCCTATTGTACAACAATACATCAAAATAAATATAAAATAACAAACACCATAAGGAGTGCCTAAATTCATTGTCTAGAGTTTTTGGCTAGTTCATAGGTTCCATGCCACACATGAAAACTAAAATAAATTGCATATCTCGATGATGAATTAAATGCTCATAGCATCTCACAATCTCACACATTGAAAATAATATTATGCATTTAACACATAAAAGTGTACAAAATGTACAGCTGAAGTAGTTCAGCGAACGTCAAAATAGTACATAAGAAGGAAAGGGTTGGACAGACAGGATATTAGGCTTATCCTGCGGTTACTGTTTTCTGAAGCTTCTCAAGATTGGATAAATAGCTTCCAAGGACTCTTCCAGGTCCTGCCGATTTTTAGCTCCTGCAAAAGAGAGATGTTTCAATAGAGAGAGGAGGCAGACAAATCCAATTTTAAAATGGTATTAAACAAGAAGCAAAAGCAAATTAAGTGGTGTGCTTACCAGTAAAAACAATTTTGCCATTGACAAATATTAGTAACACAACACGTGGTTTCACCATCCGATAGATCAAGCCTGGAAAGAGTTCTGGTTCATAGCTAGAAGGTGGACAGAAGAGTGAATGATAAAGTACACAATAATTGAGAATATAAAAGCAGTACATACTATCTAGCAAAGTACTAACCAGCTGAACTGTGTATGTTTTTGATTCAAGTCCTCAAGACGTATTGGAAATCTGAGATCACAGGTAGCAACAATATTTTGAATTTTAAAATCTAAATATTTCACCTGAGAAAGTAAGATAAGATAGAACACTTCATTTTTGAAAACTCAATTTAAAATTACCAAACATGGAGGTAACTTACAGGAAAACCTAATCTTTGTACAATGCGAGCAAATTTCCTAGTAGCTAAGCCAGATGCTTGCTCATTTCTTGCTCCTGTGCATACTACTTTGCCAGACTGGAAGATAAGAGCAGTTGTTCGTGGCTCCAAAATTCTCATTACAACACCTGAGAAGCGTGACGGATTGTACTCAGAGTTTCTCGTTCGAAAATTGATCTTCTTTAAATCTAACTCGCATCCCAAGCTCACTGTAGAGACAACATTTCTGCAAAAATGAAAAATAAAGAAAAAAGAGGTCACGTAAAAAGAGGCCCTTCATGACATTAAAATTAACAGCTGTGAGCACCTACTGTAATGTTAAGGTGAGTCCAGATTCCATGCTGGAGGGGTTCACTGGTTGAATAGAAGAATGTGGAATGACCATTAAGCTTGCTGAAGGCAAGGCCCATGGTTTTGATGGCTTTGCCAAGCATGAAGGACCTGATTGTGAACCGATTCCATTTGAAGGAGAATCACATACTGATGATGGTTTTGCAGGTATTACTGGAGACTTCATCTACAAAAAAATAAAATTATACAAATGTGATCAATTGTGGAGAAGTATTATTATGACAAAAATGCCGATAGAGTAACCAAAACAAGCACATACTTCAGGAGAGTCTTCAGTTTCCATTGCACTGTTTCCTTGGTCATCTGTCATCTTGATGAACAAATTTAATCTACAGAAACAAAATCACAATAAATGAATGAAAGGAAGGTGAACCTAAAATGTTGACAAATGCTTCACGTTGAAACAGGTATCTAAAGAGGAAGGTCTAAACTCGGAATTGCATCATTTCTCTCGAAATTGTCCCAAGCAGCAGACAACTGTTGGTACAGGTTAACTCATTGATACACAATTTATTATCCTTACATCGAGCTGCAAAGGGTGGAAATACGCAGAAGTAGCTTCAGCTATATCCACTAATCGCATGCCATCGACATTCCCCAAAGAATGAATACATTTCAGTCGTTCATGAATACATAACTCAGCAGAACATATGACATGCTCGTGAACTTTAAAAACTTTGACACATGCGCGACTTCACTTCTACTTTTTTTTTTTTTTTTTTCACTTTTTGTTGGCTGTGCTGGTTTTAGCCGAGCCCTGGCCGACGGAACGAACGCCACAGGCCACCACACAAACAGGAAAAACAGGAAGAACTGGTTCCATGCACACCAACAGATCAAATCAGACTTCTTTGGATGAGCTAACACGGGGTGCAATGTATTTAAAACAACCATTTGATTTATCTTATATAAATAAAACATTCTTGTTCCTCCTTAAATGTCGGGAAAAATAATCTTTATTCATCCATCTTTCATTACTGTGAATTTGAAGAATACATTTTTTGCTCCTGTCATATTTTCTAAGCTGGCTAAATCCAATATGGCGACCCACAAGCCAAGTTTCTGTTTACTTTGACCTGACAGATGCTGCCTTCTGCTCGCGTAACATTGACCAAGTTCAGACCGTTCTGAAGTGCATATTTTTTTTTATCCACTTTTACCTTTTGGTGGCTACAGAATTCTTCAAAAATGGCAACCCGAAGTCTAACCGAGGTGTTCGTTTTAATGCGAAACAATGCGATGCAAAGTCGGCATATATACACTGAACAGGTGTGTGTGGATGAGTGCCATCCGTTTCAATACAAAACATAATTTTTCAACGCTTGCTTTCATTGCGTGAGTGGTGATGTGCGAAAATAAAGCACACTATTAAATCTCTAATCCATTCTTACCAGTTGAATTTCATTCAATAGTGTAATACATTCAAACTGGTTGAATTCATTTTTGTTGTTAAACCAGCATTTCTCATGCTATGTTTTTCTTTCTCCTCAGTGAATTAACTGCCTTGAAATTCTTCAATAACACTGAAATACTGGTGGTTCAATATTTAATTGTGAAGTTTCACTCAGTTAAATAACTGCCTTTTTAACATGCGATTTCTTTTATTTTTTGTCTTTATGGATACCTGTAGGCTGTATCAGACCGTATGGCCCTAGTACCTCGATCCGTTGACGTTGACATCGAACTAGCTGACTCTCGGTTACCTCCAACATGGTCGGATGGCTTAGAAGAAGCTCAGTATGCCCTTTCGAGGATTCGGGGGAAGCTGAGGCAACTTTCAGCTTTGCATACTCGACACCTGCAACGCCCTACCCTAGATGACACAAGAAATGAAGAAATTCAAATTGAGGCACTATCCCAGGAAATCATGAGGGTCAGTCATAAGATCAGCTATCCCTTAAGCACCTTCTGTCTCTGAAACTCTGTCTCTAACTTTCCCACATGTGGCTTGCATGCTTTCATCTAGATGTTTAACAGCTGTCACAAACTCATCCAGCAAATTCGTCAAGATGGCATGAATGGCTCTGGCAAAGAGAGGCAGCTTGCCAAGAGTGTTGTCTCTGCACTTGTCAACTCTTTGCAGGAGCTATCCAATAGTTTCAAGACATCTCAGGGAGATTACTTAAGAAGTAATATTATTTATTAGTTCAGTTCTTTTTTAATATTTTTACCATCATTCATAGTGTCAAATTTCTCAAATGTGTAATCCTTTGTTGCTAGAACTCAACTCAAGAGAAGAACGTTCAAGGCAATACTTTGAAAATCCATGGGATGTACCGAGTTCTGCCTCTGCGCAAAGTAACGCAGCTTTTCTAGGCCTGGATGATAGATGGGATGTTGATAACAGTCTCGACAGTATTGACCAGCAGTTTTCAAATGCAGCCTCTGGTAAGTTACAAATATCGAATCCTCTGGCCGCTGAAATGATTTGCTTTTAATCGCTGGTACTAACAGTCCTTCACTACTGTCAGGCAAAATGACTCAAACCCAAATTCTGCTTATGGAAGAAGAAAACACAAAAATTATAGCTGACCGAGAAAGAGAAGTTTCTCATATAGTTCAATCCATTGGTGAGCTAAATGCTATTTTTAAAGATTTAGCACATATGGTTGCTGATCAGGTATGCCAAGTCAAATTAATTAATTATTTCAAGTTGGAGAGTCGTTGTTATTTCTCTGTGCTAATCTAATTTTTATTCAAATTTAGGGTACTATCTTGGACCGAATAGACTACAATGTTGAACAGACGCAAATACAAGTTAGTCAGGGATATCAACAGCTGCAAAAAGCTGACTCATATCAAAGAAAGAACCGTAAAATGGTGTGCATTCTAGTCCTTGCTGCATCCATAATTTTAATGCTTTTCCTTCTTATAATTTTTAAAACTTAAAGCTACTTTCACATTTCATTCAGTCAAAGATGCATTCATGAGTAGCTCAACGTTATGAGTTCAGTTCAAATAATTGATTTAGTTTCAATGTGTTCCTAAGGGAGCGATAATGTACCAGCCAGCAGATAGCTCTCTGTTCATTTAAGTGTCTGGAGGTTTCGAATGAGATCAGTGAGTTATTAATCAATTTAGATGGCCTAAAGAAGAAAGTGGTGGTCAACTGTTAGCAGCTGAGTTGCTGCTTGAATCATTTTCCTTTTGCTTAGTCTTGCCAGCTTCTAATTTCTCTTTTTCTTTTTGGAGGTGAATTGATTGCATGTCTCAGCTGTACTTCACACTAGTCATAGATTTGTTTTGGAGGCGGATGATTCGCAAACATTTCCATATTATGAAGTGACTTTGTTAATTTGATTGTGTTGGTTGTACTTTACAGTCTCAATGAGTACCAATCTTGTGGTGTTGCTATGTATATTCTGAGTATGTTCATAGTGTGGAGGATGTTTAGTTTTAACTCCCAAAATTGTTTATTATGCTTTTTAAAAGTGTGTCTTGAATGGACCTCTCAAATCCAATAGATCATCCCCATCACAATTTTACAAAGTTTACAAAAGCCTTATGAAGACTGTTAATGTAAATGATTTTATCATGGATTTATCTTGTTATGTTAGATACTTAAACAGCTTTTATTTTCATGAAAGTCTAATGTTTATATTCCCATTATGTTTTGTTTTGCCCCCCCCCCCCCCCCCCCTCTCCCTTTGTACTTTGACTTTTTAATCTGTGATCCTAATTTATTTTGTGGAAGTTTGTTGATATGGCCAAATAATATTTTATGTATGTTAAAGCTTGTGTGACATGTTGACGTGATGTAGAGAAAGTATTATATTATTCAAGTCATTTATTATTTTCTTTACCTCATCCGTGAAGTGAGATTTGTGTTAAACTATAGTAAATGCCTTCTTAGAGAGAAGTGTTTCTGAATCAATATTTTTTGGTTTCAATAAATTACCTTATGTGGTCATAAGTCTTGTCATGACTAAAAAATATTAAGTATTATCCTGTTGACTCTTCCTTACCCCTAATCATGTATGTGCCTGGAAGGTAGGCAGTCCAATATCACCCCTGCATGTTATGAAGGGTATGTGTAGTTAAAAAACCCACACTGTGCATGGGTGGGTCGCCAAAGGTCTGAGAGGACTACAGTTTTAAAAAAACAAGACAAGTTATACAAGAAAATATACATGAGCAGTTTATTGAGCATATCACTTATGTACAAATTGAAGGATAGCTAAATTCAATTGTTCCACTCAAATTGTCAAGTTAGTTCATACAGCTACAATTATTTAATACATGTGAAGATAATGACTCCAGATCTTGCGATGATAACATTATGTTTATGATGAAAGGTAAATTGGCAACGTCGAAAATTTGCTAATAAAGTCCACTACACAGTAAAAACCAAGCACAGTACAGCAATATGAATACTTAAATATAAAAATGGACTTTAAGATTAGAAATATCATAGATTATTCACAGCCAGTAAATAAAATATTTTCTTTGAAAGAAGTACATTAATGGTGTTAATGTTTTATTTCCTACATGTTTCTTCAAATTGTTTAATATGTAAGGGATCACAATAATCTGGCTCAGTTCCCTACCAAAGCCACAGTTTGGATTGGTTTGGTTTAGCTTGGCTTGGCTTGGCTTGAACTAGAAAGACACTAGGAAAATCACAGTTAACCATGGCTAAAAAGACAACTTATTTGCTGTCTTGATTCTGCACTGCTAGTTGATAAAAGTGTGAGGTTTTGTCTTCCATCAGGATATCAGGACTATCAAATTCCAAAACTTCTCCCCCACCAAGGACAAGAACTCTGGAATAAAAAGATAAAATTAACATCTAGGAACCACGAATGTTCTTGTAAAAAAAAAAAAAAAACAACCTCAATATCAAATTACCTATCAGAATCCATAATAGTTTCAATGCGGTGTGCAATAGTAATCACAGTGCTTTGTCTGAAGGATGCTCTTATTGTTTTCTGAATCAGACGATCTGTTTCTTGATCAACATTGGCTGTTGCTTCATCAATACAGAGCACCTGGACAAGATACAAAGCTAATTAATATATAGCACAAGAAATTTACTTGTACAAAATATACTATGGCTGGTTTTTTTTTTATACCTTAGCATTGTGTAGAATAGCTCTTGTGAGACACAAAAGTTGTTTCTGTCCAGCAGAAAAGTAAGAGCCTCTTGACCCAACCTGAGCGTTTAAGCCTCCCATTCTTCTCACAACATCAACAATGTGACAACGATTCAATACATCATACACTTCATGGTCGTGATACTGCTTTAGAGGATCAATATTGTCTCTGACTGTTCCAGCAAAAAGGAATGGCTCTTGTGGAATGATGGCTAAACGAGTTCTTTTTTTAAAACAAACATGAGAAGTTTTCATTAGCACAACAAAAACTTTCATAAGCATAAGTGTGAGGGCTCTAACCATACCTTAGGCTATGCAAGCTCAAGTTCGCTATATTGACAGAGTCAATAAGAATGCAGCCATTAGAAATTTCAACAAGGCGAAACAAGGCAGCAAGAAGGGAGCTCTTCCCTGCTCCTGTCCTTCCAACCACACCAATTTTTTCAGAAGGTCTAGTTTGAAAATTAATGTGCTTTAGAGATGGAGTGAGGTGTTCCCTGTAAGCAAGAAATTCCGGGTTACATTTATGAGCACTTGTTACGTCAACGTTTTAGAGAAGTTTCTTGTCAACAGAAAATAAAGTCTTACACACGAAAGAAAAGCTAGAAAAGTTATTGTCCTACTGGCACACATCTCTCCCACACACCTTAGAAGCTGATGAATATATTATTACAACTGCATTTGAAAAAACTACCCAATGGACTGAACAGAACTCATCATATGACCCATGCCATGATCTAGATTGGATATCGAGACTTACCGATATTTTAAGATCACATTCTGGAATTGCACTACACCTTGAGATGGCCAGGCATAAGGCGCCGGTTGTGTTATCAGCTTCTGTGTTTCACACTGAATTTCAGTAATATACTGGTTGACACGTTCTACAGCAACCATTTCACGCTCTGTTTCAGTAAAAGCATTGACCACACCTCCCAACATACTTGTGACAGACAGTGCATAAGCAATGGCCAAACCAACAATACCTATGAATGAGGAAAAGTGGTCAAGTTATACCCAATAGCAATGAATGATTAGAATACAAACATTTAAATGTAAAACATGTACTACCAGGATCTGCAGAATCAAACTGATGCTGTATCACTGCAATCATACCAACTCCACTGATTACTGCTACTCCCATGAGCTGAAGGCGTAACCCAAGCCACTGTGATGCAGCTTGAGATGCCAGCACAGCCCTTTGGTAGCAATCCAGGCGGAATTCATTCTCGTGCTTAAATCTATATGAGAAAGTAAACCAGCAAACAAATGATACAAGCAATCTTTCTGAAGGCCACATTAAAATTCTCATGACTCTTTACCTGTAGCTAACTCTAAATGCACGAATGGTAGATAACCCCTGGATAGTTTCATTAAAATGTGAATAAATCGGTGAAAGAGTGACACTTGAGATTCGTTTCAGTTCCCTAGAGGTTTGGCGATAATGTTCTTGGAGCCAATGATAAATAGGCATTAATGGCACTAACACCAAGCAAATCCAAGGAAGTCCATAAATGGTAATAATGATGGTCCCTGGTTTTAAAAAAATCAAACATTAGTCAACATCTGAGATTTTACTGCCCAAACTTGAATACAAAGAAATGCTTTAAGTATGAAAAACTGTAAAGAGTTAGTGTTGCACACAAAGATTTAAAAATTTCCATCTCTAAGAACTCCTTACCTAGCAAACCAAACAATTGTGCCAATAGAATGTTCAGAATAAAAGGTAATGAATCATCAACAGTGTACGTATCTGAAGACAAGCGATTCAATATGCGACCAACTGGAGACACATCAAAGAAAACAACTCTGGCCTGCAGAAAAAAATATAACATGAATTTTAATGTTAAAACACTAGCAACCATACAACAGTAATTTCAAATCAAACTCAATTATTATTTTTAAATATTAAAAAACAACAAACGAACCCTCATGATGGCTTTCAGGAGCTGTTTGTGGAGGCCTGTAGCTGCATAAATTCCTGCATAAGCAAATAAGAATGCCCTAAGAAGTGTAAAAAATGCATTAAGACCAGCAATTACGGCATACACTGTCAAATAAAAGGTGATGCTTTTTTGGTCAGGAGTGGCAGTAAATGGAGCTTTCTGTTCATCCTCTGAAGTAAGTCCACCTACGAAGACACAAAAAATTAGCTGACAAAAATAAATTTCATAGGATTATTTTATTTTTTTCCATGAAATACACAAACCTGAACTAGAAAGCGATCCAAATGGATTGGTACTATTGTGAGAAACCCAATAGGACATCCACCAATCAGACAAATTTCTGGATGATTGCATCAAGAGGAGGCATAGGACAATTGCAACAGATAACAGGGGAGTGAAGGCTCGCCAATAGGCAGCATATACTTTGAACTGCAAAGAGCCCACTTCACACTGCTCACTGCGAAGGACATCATCTTCCAGCCTATACAGATTATCTGTGGGAACGAGATACACAAAGAAAATTAATCATCTGTAACCAACTGAATCGTTATTTGAACAAAGTATTTTCTGTTCACACTACCATCATCCCTTTCCAATTTTGGAGCACTTTTGGCTGAAACTGAAAAGCCATCCAAATCTAGGAGAGTCAAATTTTCTATTTCCTCAGGAAGAACATCAGTGGGGGGTCCTGTAGGTAGAAGAATGTATGGTTATAATTGAGAACTGACCTAAGCAAGTGAGGGAACACATCCAGATGAAGATGCAAGAAAATCATACCCATTTGTACCACCCGTCCTTTAGCCATTTTGAAAACCACATCGGCGTATCGAAGACACTGAGCAAAATGAGTGCATAGAATACGAGTTCGGCCATTCAAAAGTTTCAAAATGCACTTGTTGAAGATTGCATTTGCAACTGGTGGATCAACTGATGACAGGATGTCATCAAATATGTATATAGCTTTATCCTGATATACTGCTCTTGCTAAAGCAATTCTTGCCTTCTGCCCACCACTCAGATTTGCTGCTCCTTCTGCAATACCACAGAGGTCTCCATTGGGCAAGGTGAGCAGATCATCTTCTAAACAACATGCTTCTAGTACAGATCTAAAGGGATATTCAACAATTAGTTTTTCATCTTTTTTAAAGAGGGACCCAGATTACAGAGAGAACTAATATCAAGAGGTACCAGAACAAGGAGCTTGGAACACCATACCTGTAGCGCATTGGGTCAAATGGTTTGCCAAACAGAATGTTATCTCTAACAGTACCTCTTTGAAGCCAGGTTTGTTGAGCCACAAAGGCAACACCTGTGTATTGTGATATGATAATGAATAGAAATCACAGGACATTTGCACAGATTAAAGAAAGAAATATTCCGCCCCTAGAGAACACACCTTGATCAGAATTGTCAACTGCCACAACACCAGACAGCTTTTCTGGCTCGGCAAGCATGGAGGCCAGCAGGGTAGATTTTCCACTGCCTACCTCTCCAATGATTCCAACCAACTGGCCCTAAACACCAAAACAATTAAATAGTACTATTATTGGCAAATGTCAATATCATGGGAGTAGATAAGGACCATGATGAAATATCATTAAGATAGGGGACATACCTTGAGAATGGTAAAGTCTATATCACTTAATTGAAACCGTTCCTCAGCAATGTCATTACCCCACTCAAACTTGCCATTTCGAATCACAACTGCTATATTACCATTATCAATGGGCAACGGGTGATAGTATTCGTGCAAATCTAAGTCTGAAAGCTGTAATGGGAGGAAACCAGGAATATGTAAAACGTGAAAGCGAAGCTGATCAAAGCAGATAGGCCCAAAAACATACACTTAGAAGTTTCTGCACTCGAGAAACAGAAACCCAGGCTTCTACAAGACCATTTAATACCCATGGAAATGCATTCAGTGGGGCAATTAGCATATTTAGGAGAGCGATTGTAGTAAAGACCTGTGAAAATAAAGCTATAAACACATCTGATCCTTGATAGATAAAGCATTTTCATTTCCAGTATTTCAGTATGTTACACTTACTCTTGCAGCATTAAGCTCCCCTCCAAGGAAGGAATAGCATGTGAATGTGAGGACAGCAATGATGACAGGTGTGGTAGCCCAAAAGAATACACAAAGAGCATCCAGGTATTTCCTGCCTTTCAGATAGTAAAGTTCACTTTCTCTGATGCCTGTGAGGAAATTTTTGAACATTATATATGAATTAAAATGTTACAAAAATAGCTGATTCATGCTGGCACATACGTAAAATCTTGCTCAGAAAATGCTCTTCCCATACATGCATTTTTAGAGTGCGTACACCTTGGAGTATTTCTGAGCACATTTCAACTCGTTCATCCTTCTTCCCCATCATCTTTGTACTTAGAGAACCTAGAAAGGAAGAGCAGAGGATAATGCCAGTTTCATAAAAATGTCTAAACCAAGGTTTAAAAATATTCCTGTTGAATTACACTCACCAATTTTCATTGCAATCAACTTGTTAATGGGAATTAACACAACAGCAAAAATTACACCCGCTAGGAATGCTAAACCAACTTGAAGG
The DNA here is from genome assembly GCA_038380765.1 of Odontothrips loti. Classification (NCBI taxonomy): domain Eukaryota; kingdom Metazoa; phylum Arthropoda; class Insecta; order Thysanoptera; family Thripidae; genus Odontothrips; species Odontothrips loti. Next base: position 13,796,168 of record CM076256.1, read on the forward strand.
TAAAGGAGATAAAACGTGACCGCCAGCTGTCGGGATAAACAGACGTATGACAAATTATATAATCAATGAAGACTTACATTTAAAAAATCAAAGTATGTGAGTAAAAACATTGCATCCATACCTGAAAGGGGATGCTCCAGAAAGCATGAAAGCTGGGGCATGAATTAACTATTCTGTCGGTGTCTGTGCTCATGAAGTTGACAACTTCTCCAGTGCTGCAAAAACAAAATAAAATTCTTGTATGAGTATTTACATTATAGTAAGAATTCTAACAGAAAATATGGATACAAGGTAAATTCTCACCTAAATACAGAAAATGACTTTGTACTTAAAGTAAGAGTCTTTCTGTATACAAGGGTAACAATAGCAGATCGAATCTTCATCCCAACTTTGGCCATCAAGAAATTAAAATGAGCATTGCATAAAGCCGCTGGAAGGATAAAATTAGTTAGAATACACACATCACAGTGCAGACCATTTATTTCTATTTCATATACATAGTTGAATTCAAAACTTACTGACAAGGGATGTTAGACAAAGACCAATAGCAAAAAAATACCCATCTTCCTTTTTTTCAGATTTGGATTCAATGAATGTCACAAGCCGGTTCAGTAAAAGAGGAGAAAGGAATCCCACAGAGTCCCCAAGGAACTTCAAAATTCCAATACTGTAGAATTCCCATGCAAAGCAAGAATGCAATGCTCTCAAGAGGGAAACTGGAGTAGAAACAACGTGAACTTCACCGGCTGGCGGGGAAGGAGATGACTGGGAAGAAGATGGTGCCTGAACACTGCCATACTGACCTTCAAACACAATTCAGTCCAACAATTAATCCACCCTACCTGGTTTAATTAAAAGACAACACACACACTGACAAAAAGCTTTTTTTATAATTACCAGAACTAATACTTGTTTTTTCTGACTGAAGGGCAGATGAACCCCCAATGGCTCGCTCTATTTGTGTGTGCACATAAGAGGGTGATAAATCTTCAGGCAGATCAAAGAGATCTTCCACATCACGCAATTGTCCTTCAACACCTTTTACCATCAGTCTGTGGACCCAGTGAAAGAGAAGGCGAGAGGAGAAGGTCGAGTCTTCCATGGCGACTCCAAGGTAACCAGGATCCTGTTCTTCACTGAAGCCACCGTACGCATGACGTGTGCCCAATAAAGCTTGTCTTTCATCATTCTAAATTGAACAAATAATAATAATTCAATTTTCACAAACAGATTGAAACCATAGAAACAAAGGGACTGAACAATACACAAGGTACCTGAACAACTCTTTGATAGTATTCACGATAAACCATTCTATTGTATGCAGCATGAGTACCTCCTCTGCCAGGTACTAAAGTAAAGAGGTACAAAACATGTGTGCAAAGAGAAATAATGTCACCATAGAAGGTGACATATGCTGCTTGTGTTGAGTTCCCTTCTCGTATAATTCTTGCTACTGACCGCACAGACACAACATTAAGCACAAACACAAGTGTCCACAGCACACAAACAAATATAGGACCTCTTGGACTTACACCTAAACGATGTCTATAAGAGTTTGAAAACATAAAACGGAGTTATAACAGCTGTTGGCAATTTTTTTCATTACATGATTGAGAGGTTTCACAGTTAATTGATTGATTGATTGATCTGGTCCTACCTGAGGGCTAAAACAAAACCGAAGTGCACCAACCAAGAGAAACTCTCAACCCCATACAACAGATAGTCAACAGGCTGCAGCGATGAGGGGGCCTCTTTAATACTATAGCACACCCTAATGATGGGTTCAATTGCTAGTATGAATGCTATTATTGACCGGCCCAATATGACTTTGATCATACTTGGATCTCGTACCACCCATCTATCTTGCCTTCCACAGAAATATGCTGATACAGCAGCAAGCAATGTTAGTACAGGAACCTGGAAGCAACAGGATAGAGTTGAAGTTTTCATGAAACCCACACGGATTTATTATGCCTTCATCAAACTTGCTCCAGAATTATTGAGAATTCATGTTTCCAGGAGATGGTATGCTGTAACGACTGTTCCAGCACTACTCTACAAGAAATTAATGTGGTTGTTGCAAACTAGGTAAAGTACAAATCTCGATACCTTAAGGCATAGTTTCTGGAAGCAGACGCCGATGTCCTGATGAGTTGAGGACCAGATGGTGAGCCCATCTGGCCCACACATCTCGGCCCAATTCCAATTAAAAATCCAACTCATTTCAGCAGGTTCTGTTGTCAAATTCATCACGTGGAATGCAACGAATTCGGGCAGTTTTCAGTCTCAACTTGTTCCTAAGAGAAAAAAAGAAGATAGTTATCATTAGCAATCACAAAGACAGACAGTTTAAAGTAAATGTTACAGGTAATGACCGAAGCCCAGGCAAGCCTAAGAATACCTAGATAATGTGACATGTGCCGGGTCCGATATCGGTGCCCTAACTTTTCCGTTTTCGGTAATAATATACGATAATGTGAGATTTTCGAATCATGCCAATGGGGGAGTACCATCACTTTGCAACAGGCGGGTGGGTTCAAGGCCTAAAGTGCCTGACTGACTGCCAACTCCTAGCAGGGGTGCTCAGACATGGGTGAAGAACAAACTACAGGCACATAAGAGGAGAGAATTCATTGACACGAAACGTAAGACAGATAAGAACGAGTACAAAGCCCACGAATTGAATATTGAGAAAACAAAGAGACCACTCTGTCAAAATGACATCTTAACCTTATCAATAAGTCATCTATGAAAATTACTATGCTAGATTTCAGGAATATGAGGGAGACAAATCACTGCGTTTTACCTGCAACATGCCTCGACCTCCTACAACACTTATTTCTGTCAAGACACGGCTTTTTTATTTCGTCGTTGTGAATCATCAGAGGAATTTCAACCATAAATAAGCGGCACATCAGCTGAGAGAACACTGGAGTTGTACAACAACTTCCCCTGACCCCTCTTCCCTTTCCCTGCTCGCCCCCACGCTCCCCCTCCCCCGCCCCATCCCCATCCCACACAGCGACACCCATGTGTGTTAAAATCGGCAGTGCAGCGGCTGCATACGGACTGTGAACTTGCTCTTTGACATGGGTCGGCGTCATGGTATTCGAAATTCTAACTCGTTTGCGCAGAAGAAGCGCAATCAAAAAAACAAGGTTCGTTGAATCCGTTTATTAGCTACGTTTTCTCAGCTATCCCGATGTACTTAACCTCAACAGGCCCTCATGTGTGGCAGGACTACCCGTGTTTTCTGATGTTTTCTGTGCCGGTGATGAATTTTAAATGGAACCGCCTTGCACTGAATCTTGCACGTTAAATTTCTTTTAAAAATTTTCTTGATGTGTCAACTATTTCTGTGTCTCCATCAAACTTTGTATGTTGGACTTATTTTTAATAATTTGTATTATATTCAAAAAATTTAACAGCAGAAAGATGTGTGGGACCCAGCCAAGGCAAGAATGAATTATGTTGACACTGTTCGCGAGAGTGAAACGTTCTTCAAATACTACAAAGTAAGTCTATAAATACCTTAATTACCTACCTCCATAAAGTGTGCGTGCATGATGCAGTTGTGATCAAAGTGATGATTGTTATTACAGATTCAGAATGTAGTCCCAGAAAGTGAGTGGGACAAAATGATATCCACACTTCAGGAAACCTTGCCAACATCGTTCCGCATCACAGGTGGCAAAATGGAAGCTTGTGCCATGCTGGATGTGATAGAGGGCCAGTTTTTCCAGGAACTACTCAGTGCGGGTGTAGAGCCTGGAACAGACATCAAACCACCCAAGCAGCTCCCCTGGTACCCTGACCGTCTTGCTTGGCAGCTTGACATCTCTCGAAAGGATATTCGCCGATCTGAGGCATACTATCGGTTGCATAATTTTCTTATTGCCGAGACAAGTACAGGAAATATCAGTCGTCAGGAAGCTGTCAGTATGATACCCCCTCTTGTGTTGGATGTGAAACCTCACCACAAGGTAGTTATGAGACTAACTTGGTTTATGTTTCTTGAACTGCATCATCTTCATTTTCTTTTCTTTTTTTATATATAATTTTGTATTTTGTTTTAGGTGCTTGATATGTGTGCTGCTCCTGGGTCAAAAACTGCTCAGCTTATTGAGATGTTGCATGCTGATCAGCAGCCTGGAGATCCTCCCCCAGAAGGCTTCGTGGTGGCTAACGACATGGATAATACTCGGTGTTATATGTTGGTTCACCAACTGAAACGGTTGAGCAGTCCATGTGTTGTCATTGTGAACCATGATGCCTCTCAGCTACCAAGCATGCAAATGCCTACGGCAGGTATGAGAAAAAATGACAGTCATTTACATTTTTTAAATGTATCCTCTGTATTTCCGTGGAGATGTAACTTTTGCTTTGATTTATAGATGGAACCCTGTCACCTATCAAGTTTGATCGCATACTCTGTGACGTCCCGTGTACTGGGGATGGTACTCTCCGTAAGAATCCTGATATTTGGCCCAAGTGGAATGCAGCCAACGGAAATAATCTTCATGGCATTCAATACAGGGTGGCTCGTAGGGGCTTAGAGCTGTTAACAGTTGGAGGTCGAATGGTCTATTCCACATGCTCTTTAAATCCCATTGAAAATGAGGCTGTAATTCATCGAATTTTGAAAGAGTGTGGAGGTAAAGAAGTGGTTTCTTTGTAGTGTGGTTATCTTATCTTTCTTTGGAAATTTTATGTTATGCTGACTCTTTCACAGATACTGTTGAGCTTGTAGACATCAGTGCATCACTGCCTGGTTTGAAGTATAAGCCTGGTATGACAACCTGGACACCATGCTCCAAAGATCTCACAGGGTATGAAAAATATGAGGATGTTCCAGAACAGTATCAGACTCAAGTTCGGCCATCAATGTTTCCACCCTCTAAAGATGATGCTGCGAAATTCAATCTGGAAAGATGCATCCGGATTTTACCTCACATGCAAAACACGGGTGGCTTCTTTGTGGCAGCTTTGCAAAAGGTCAAGGCTTTGCCTTGGGAGGCACGTCCAAAGACAACTGAAGGTGCTGCAGTTGTTACAGAAACCAATGAAGAAAGTAGCGCTTCAGATGAGATCAAAGAAAATTCAGAAGAAGGAAAGCGGCCCAAGAGCCCACCAAAGAAGAGACGAAGAATACAGGGTTATAAGGAGGATCCATTTGTGTTTTTTACTGAAGATGAAGAGCTGTGGCCAATTCTTCAAGAATGCTATGACCTTAAACCTGAGCTTTCATGCACATCATTTTTAACCCGTTGTACAGTAGGAAAGAAAAAAAATATTTACTTCACTACTCCGGCTTTGAGAGACCTGATTAAAACCAATGAAGACCGTCTTAAGGTGAGTAAAAAAACCAATACGATGTTAATTCAATTCATGAGGGTGTTCTTAAGCGTAGAATTCTTTCAAAAGGTGCAAAATATTGAGTTTCTGTACAGACTCTGATTTACAACACCTTTTCCCCTTGTGTTACAGCTTATAAATACTGGTGTTAAAGCATTTGCTAGATGTGATAACAAGGCTATGAAATGCTGTTTCAGACTCGCTCAAGAGGTATGGTGCTATAGAACAATTTTAGCATGCGTTTCACTTTATCACAATTGCTACTGTCTTTATGTGAGCATCATGTTTTGAATTTTCAGGGATTAAAATGCATTGAATCATTCATAGGACCAAAGCGGAGAGTCAAAGTTTGTAAAGAGGACTTTGTATTGCTTCTGTCTTGTCAAGATTTGACATGTCCACCTGAAATAGAAAAATATAGTCCCCCAACTAGAGAAGCTTTCCAGCGACTTGGTATGTGCCAAAAACTCTATTCTTGGATGTTGCTCAGGTATTTATTTACCTATTTCATGTGTTACTGTTATTGCAGAGGACCATGGCAGTATGGTGGTTGAATATGAAGGCCAAACAAGTTCTGGTAGACCACTAGTAACGACTGTTGTAGGGTGGAAGGGGACTCGCTCTGTGCGAGCGTATGTAGGTGTTGATGAATGTGTCCACTTACTTCGTTTACTTGGAGAAGATGTCTCTAAATTTGGTATGTATGCTGTCATCTTTGATGCTTAGTTTCATAAGGGGAAAATTTGACCTTGTACTAATAATTAAATTTAATATTACAGAGGTAAATAAATTTCAAGCCAGAGCTCAAAATGCTTCAGAAGGTCAAAGGGTCAAGGCTGAAGCTGAAGAGAGTGAAATGGGAGCAGAGAAGTCTGAGGTTGACGACAAAGAAAAGTTACCTGTGAAATCTGAGGTTGGAGACCATGAAGAGGTGACAGTGAAAGCTGAAGAAAATGGAACGGGATAGGTTGATCATCAATATGGCTTGAAGACAGACTCTTAAAAAGAAATTTGAACTTTATTTTATTTACATAAAACATTTTGTATAAATGGCACAAAATTTACAAAAATGGCTATTTTTGGATGGATAGAACAGTCTGCAGGAGCAGGCTCTCTTAAAATCATGTCTAGACTCGTCACATGAGAAAGTGGTCCGTAATGGATGAATTAGAGGAGGAAATTATTGGACAACATGCAAGAAGGCTGAATACTGTTTCTTACCAACCCCAATCTTTGGTTGCAATCACCAGAATTGTTTTAGTGCTTTGCGGTTGAAGACTAATTAACTGTTTTACAGAATTTTTCACTCTACTGTTATTCCATTGTGAAAACTTTACTGTGGCTGTATCCGAGGAAAGAACATGTATTTTTGAAGTAGCTTTTTTGTTCTGGATACATATTTATAAGATTATAATATCTGTTGATGTAATTTATAACTACAGAAATAAATGAAATGAAGTATTTCACTTGTCCAATTTATTTCAATAGTACCCTGTTATGAGGAATGTTCTCTAGCTGATCATACTAGATCAAACAGATTCCACAGTCAGATTCCCAATTTTTGAGACATAAAGCTTGGGAAGCAAAATTTAAGGAAACAGGAAAGGTAATTTCTTGAATTTCAGCCTATAGAATTGACTAGACTTAAAAATCAGGGACCTGCTCTCTTGTCTGAGTTCTCGATTTGTATGAGCAGGAGCAGGAAAGAGTTGTTACTTAACAAGCTGGCATAACTGCACCTACAATGTAATGAGACTTCTGAGGAACATTTCAAACATTTGCAATGCATTGCCCAGGGTGGTTCTCACTAACATCCCTCACGTCATGAACTTCACTATATCCTCACTTCCTCTCCATGCTCAGTATACGATGAAACAGTACCTTTCGGCACTCTCTTATAAAGCCCTTTAAAATACGCCACTCCCATAGTTTCATCTCCTTTACCCCACGAGTGCGAGTGGGGCGGAGTCTACTCTGGTGTCGGTACTGCCCGTGGTAAGGACCCCATCCACTCTCCATCTATTTTACAATTGTGGAAGGGGTGATTTTCTTGATGGCACATCCCCAACACCAGAGCAGCAGCAGCTGCAGCAGCTGCTTGCGCCTTGCCTACCCTGGTCCTGCCTCCAAGCCTGCCGGCCCGGCTCACTGCCTTGTCGCCATGCTCTTGCTGGGGCTCCTTTGGCTCACATCCCCGTCGATGAACCGCACCTTCCTCGTGGCGTACACGTAGACGTCCGGGGCCGGCATGGTGCGCGGAAGCGGCACAGGGGGCGGCGCGGGCCGGGGCTATGGGGCTGCGGGGGCGGGCGCGCGCACGGCCCGGGCGTATTTGAGCCGGGGGTGAGCGGCGCACAGCTTGGCCGTTGGGCCCATCAAGTGGGAGCGCCATGCCGCCTCCGTGCCGCGGACATCCGTGTGGCACAGTGGGCAGCGCCGGCACTGCGCGCCCAGGGCTGCCGACAGAACATGTACACCCGGGTTCAAATACTCGTCTCGGGCTCCAAGGCCGATCGGGGTGGTGGACGGGGTACTCACGGACGCACGACGAGACGTGCAGCTGCATCCTCTGCAGCGGGAGGGCCTCCGTGCAGCCACCGCACCGACGGTACAGAGCCCTCAGCTCGCACTCCTCTGGAAAATACCAAAGCGTGCCGTCAGCGCCTGCCAAGTCCGGGGTAGGCCAGCCCGCCACACACGTGAGCTCGACGGGACGGCCTACCTCGCAGGGGCTCCGCCCGCTCCGCCCGCTCCGCTCAGCACTTGGACTCGGACTCACCGGTGAGGTGCACGGCGAGGCAGGCGATCTCGACCACCTGCTGGCACTCGATGCAGCGCGTGAGCAGCGGACACGCCCGCCAGTAGTGCGAGTTGAGGCCCTCGTCGGAGGCGAAGGTCTCGGACAGGACGCCGCAGAAGTCGCAGGCCTTGACGTCGCCGTCGCCGTCCGCGGCCGCCCGTCGGGAGCGCGCCACCGCGGCCTCGGCGGCGGCCTCGGTGGGGGAGGCCAGCGAGGACGCGCCCGAGGACGACGACGACGAGCTCTTGGCGGTGGAGCCGTTGGCCCACGACGCGCACATGGACGCGCTCATGGAGGAGCTCATGGCGGCGGCGTGCCGGCGGAGTCCCGGCCGTGGGGAGGGCGCTGGCGACAGGGCGGCGCCCACCATCCCCCCGACGAGCCCGCCCGCCTGGCCCTGGTGCCAGGACGCGCTCATGGACGTCGGCATGGACGGCGCCCACCCCTGGCCGCCCTGGCCGCCCGTCCGCGGCGCCGGCGAGCCAGAGCCGCTGCTCTCACCGCGCTGCCGCTCCTGCATCTCACGCTTCCGCTGCGAGGACAAGGAGTTTATGAATCACGTCACACGGACTGGCGTCTCCAGACCATCCAGTGCTGTGTTCTCTCACCTGCACGTCGATGGCGTCGAAGTCGGTGAAGAGCTGTCGGTAGAGCAGGTTCCGGCGCGTGATGTCGTCGTCTGGGGGCAGCTGCTTGCGCACGAGCCGCGGGTTGGTGCGGTACACCAGCACCAGGATGCGCTCGGCCACCTTGCGCACGGCCTCGGCGGGGTGCTGCAGGCCCTGCGCGCCCAGCTCGGCCAGCGTCCTGCAGGTCATGCCGCTGCCCCCCGCGGCCCCCTTGTCCCTGCTGGTGGCGGTGGAGCTAGTGCCCCGCGAGCCACCCGTGCCCGGCTGGGAGATGCCGTGGCTCAGGATTAGCTGCTCCACCATCTCCAGCCGGCTGAGCGCCAGCCGCGGGTGTGTGGCGGCCTGCAGCGGCCGCGTCAGCGTCGCCGGGATCACGTTGAGCGAGCGCACCTGCTCCACGTCCGCCATGCTCAGGATGGTGTGCACCGCCATGTTGTGGATGCGCGGCGTCGAGTCGCCGGACTTGAGCAGTAGCTCGGGCAGCAGCCGGTCCACGGAGCGGCCCACCTCGGCCGGCGACACCCGGTCCGGCACGAAGTGCGAGAAGAAGAGCCGGATCACCTCGGCGGCCAGGCTGTACACGGAGAACACCTTGTCGCGCAGCGCGCGGTGCAGCAGGAAGATGGCGGCCCGGCCCTTCTTGTTGGGCTGCGGGGTGGACCGGCCCTCGTCACACAGCTCGGAGCGGAGCCGGCGGAGACCCTCCTCCTTGTCGGCGAAGTGCTTCGAGTAGAACTTCTCCACCTGCGGGTGTGGGAGAATGTGTAGTGTGTGTCAGTGCCGGACGGGGAGCGGAGCCCGGCGGAGCGCTGCCCGGTACATTCACTTTCAATCAATATTTTTTCATAATGACATTTCAATATGTCGATGCTGAAAAGTCCCAGTCTCAATATTCAATGTTAGATATCGAAATATTGACTCCCGATATTTCAATATTTTGTATTGAACCCCACCTGCAGTTTTAAATTTAAGTATTTTCAGCTATTTTTAATGGTTCAATATTTTCAATACTGCAATATTTTCGATATTTCAAAATTCTCAATAATTCAACATTTCTAACACAATCAACATCAATGCCAAATATTGATAGTGATGGAAAATTCAATATTTACAATATTGGATACTGATGTTGGCATTTTATCCACCGCACAGCGCAGCCCTAAACCCGGCGGCCGCCTGTGAGGTAGGCAACTTGAGGAGCCCGGCGCGCCGGTGCGCCGCCGCTGCCTACCTCCCAGGGGCTCGCGGCCCCCGGCTGCACTCACTCACCATCTCGACGCCGAACACGGAGATGGGCAGGGCGGCCTGCTTGCGCTCGCGCTCGTTGAGCTTGGAGCGGGGCCGCTCAGAGTGGTCGGGCTCCGGCCTGCAACAGGAACACAGAGCAGCGATCAGCCCCTGACAACGACACCATTCTGTGCTCCCGGTCCTGCTCCACGTACTGCCTGAGGGCGGGCAGGGCACGCTCTTCGTACGCCTCGTAGCTGGTCCTGGCGGTCGGAGTGCACGCCCCCGCCGCCCCCGTGGAAGCCCCCGAGCCGGCCCCGGAGGCGGCGCCGGCCAGCGCGCTGACGGGGGTGGCGGGGGCCGACTTCAGGCGGCGGCGCTGCGCGGTGGCACCCCCGCCCCCGCCCCCGCCCCCACCACCGCTCCGGACCGCGGGGGGTGCCTCCTTGGCTGGGGGGTTGACGACGGGCCTCGGCAGGCCGCTGTAAGCCAACATCAACATCGTTACCAACATGACAGTCTGTTCCGAGGAGTACCAACCTCTTCTCCTCTCCTGTCCTACCTCTTGGCGGGGGTGGTGGGCGTGGGGCTGGGGGTGGCCGTGCGGCGGTGCAGGCCGCAGTGCAGCGGCGAGGCGGGGGCCGTGCGCGGGGCGGGCTCCGGCAACACCTCCGGCATGGCCTCCCTCAGCAGGTCGGCCTTCTCGGAGGAGCCGCCATCCACGGCCTCGTCGTCCGGTGTCTCGTCGTTCTTGGCCACGGGCTGGACATGGGGACGATCCTTTCACTCTGCACCTTTCCCCCCGCTCTCGTCCCCGCTCTCCTCCCCCTCCCCGCACTCACCCCGGCCCTCTCCAGCAGGTCGTCGACGGCGAGCTCCTTGTACAGCCGCTCCCGCAGCTGGTCGACGGTGGTCTTGAGCGTCCTCGCGCGCCCGAAGTCCTCGGCAGCGATGGCCGCCCTCTTGTCCAGGGTCATCCTGGCGAGCCGCTCACCCGCCGCGTGCAGCTGGGACTGCGCCGCCTTCAGCTTCCGCGCGTACTCGAATCGCTCGTCTGAAAGGAGACACGCTCATGAAAATATGCACACATTTGAAAAAAATCAGAAAAGTACATCAGAAAATTTCAGCAAAAAATTTGAAAACTGAGAGAGGAGCAAGTACATAAATATCAGGAAAAAATCAAAAGAGTAAACACAACATCAGGAAAAAAAAATTGATTTTAAATCATGGTACGCTTGCATGACGAGTGAGGGACTCTTCGGAGTCCCGTCGTGGCGGGCTGTTGTCACCGATCTGCTCTCACTACTCACATGTCACACTGAATTTATTTTATTACAGAATAACTAACCACTGGCCACCGAAGTGCTGTTCTCTCTCGCCAGTAACATCGCTCAGCCCTCCTCGCTCGGAAGGGTGTGGTCACCTACCGCTGCGCGAGCGCCCCCCCCCCCCCCCCAAAGAGGTCGTACGTGGTGATAAAGGACTGCTCGCGGCGTAGAACAGCAAAGAAACGGGTTCACACCCTGCTCTCACTCACCCTGCACGGCGGCGGCCTTCCTGGCCTCCATTTCGCGGATGATCCTGGCCGCGTCCTGGTCGACGTACATCTGGAAGGCGAGGTCGTCGTAGGGGGAGGCGCTCTCGCCGGCCTGGCCCTGGCTGCCCTGGCCGGGGCCGTCGGACGACGGGCTGCTCATCTTGCCGTTGCTGGCCGTGACGGCGTCCGTGTCGTCGCCCAGGATGTTGACGGCGATCAGGCCAACCTGGCGGACGAGGGCAACATCATGAAAAACTCCGTCCGCGCCGCCTCGGTATTCGAACCCGCTTGCGGCCTGGTGGCCGCCTGGTGGCCGCCTGGTGGCCGAGCTCACCTGGTTGTAGCGGTTGTACTGGTTGGAGTGGTTGCGGTGCAGCCGGAGCTTCAGGTAGCTGCCCGCGCACGGCGGCACGCTCACCGACTTGAGCTCCCGCGACTTGAAGCCCGTGCTCTGGTTGTCCGAGAGCGTGATGAAGCCCAGGTACTGGAACGGCGTCGCGTCCGACTCCGCCTCCTCCTTGTCCGCATCCTTGTCGGCGTCCTCGTCGCTGGCGGCGGCGTTGGGGTGGCCGTTCTGGGGGGCGGCGGCGGCGGCGGTCCCGCCAACGTCGCCGCCCCGCCAGCTGTCGTCAGTGCCCACCCAGAGCTCGATGCGCTCCGCTGGAATCATATCGTGTGGAATCAGAGAGGCGTTCCTCTCACCGCCATTGCGGCTCACAGCCCGCGGCACCGCGGCACGCAGAGAAGACCCGTCCACTTTCACATCATCCCGTATTGATCGCCGCCCCGATCACAAATGACGCAACGACTGCTGCCGCTGCTGCCGCTGCTGCCGCTGCTGCCGCTGCTGCCGCTGCTGCCGCTGCTGCCACTGCTTCCGCACCCTCGTCTCCGCCAGGCAGGCGACAGTAATTAAATTGACACAGGATTCACGGACAAGGAAAAGAAATCGCGGAAATGACGCTTGAAAAATACGGCGGGGTGCGGGAAGTGTTTCTTGTGACGCAGAAACCTTTTCCCGAAAATCTCTAGAAATTTGGGAGAAAAATTTGATTTTTGAAAAATAAATTACTTTTTTTTTTTCGAAAAATTTTCCGACGCTAGAAACACTGGATGTGTTCGAACCAATGAACTGACCTCTGGGCCAGGTACTCGGTACTCACGGATGAGGCACTGGTGGGCCAGCACCTGCACGCGCCGGATGGCGGAGGGCCGCTGCAGACGCAGCACCAGCTCCTGGGGGTACTTGCAGCTGCGGCCGGACTGCCAGCCGCGGACCGTAGGCTCATGGCGGTTCAGCTCGCTGGCCGGATGCCGCTCCTCCTCGCCTGCGCAGGGAGAGAGAGAGAGAGAGAGAGAGAGAGAGAGAGAGAGAGAGAGAGAGAGAGAGAGAGAGAGAGAGAGAGAGAGAGAGAGAGAGAGAGAGAGAGAGAGAGAGAGAGAGACAGACAGACAGACAGAGAGAGAGAATTAGAGAGTGACATTTGAAATTTTTGAAATTTGAAGTTTATTTATTTAGAGAGAGAGAGAGAGAGAGAGAGAGAGAGAGAGAGAGAGAGAGAGAGAGAGAGAGAGAGAGAGAGAGAGAGAGAGAGAGAGAGAGAGAGAGAGAGAGACAGCGACAGACAGACAGAGACAGACAGAGACAGACAGACAGAGACAGAGACAGAGAGACAGACAGACAGAGAAAGAGAGAGACAGACAGTGAGACCGGTCTGGCGCTTACGGCGCCTTGTGGGCAGGCAACCTCTGCTCCGCCACGCACGCGTGCCGTGCGGGATGGCCTACCCCGACACTCGCAGGCGCTCCTGTTTGTCTCGTTGTTTCACCCGCGGCCGGGGAACATTTCGGATGGCCACCCTGGAGAGAGGTTCTAATGTGCGTGCCCCCCTCCCCCTCCCCTCCCCTCACCACTGCAAGGTAGGGGGCCCATAATCGACCACCCCTCCGCCGGCTGGGCACGGAGCGTTCTGTGGCCGGCTGCGACAGCACAGACGCCTCCGGCATGCCTCCGGGCCGCCGCCGAGGTGCAGGACTGGTAACCGACATGTCATGTCAGGTGAGATTCGGGAGGAGTTGACGAGTGTTGACAACGTGACGACGTCGTTCTGCCGAGGCGAGCCTTCTTCCCCTCTCGCTCTCTCTTCTTTCTCTCTATCTCTGTCTTTGATCCCCTGCTGCCATCGGTTTCGGAAGGCACGTGACCGTTTTCGGGGCCGTCTGTCATCAGAATCGTGACGTAGCTTGAGGACAACCGCACGTCCGTGGCGTGACGTTTGGCGGGGCCGTGGGGAGGGGCAGCTGCAGCAGCGGCAGCGGGAGGCCGAGATGCACACACGGCCAAGTCACGACAAAAAAAATGTAAGAAAATAACGTTTATGTTCTTTGGGCATGCCCTTAAATTACGACAACATTAACTCCATGATTCATATTCCGCTCAGGATCTAGCTGTCGTCTGGAAAAATAATCACTAGAGGTGGAAACGGACCGGTGTGTACTCCGCGGGTACCCCGCGCTCGAGCGCAGAGTATCGACCCAAGTGCTTCCAGGGGGTGATTTAGTTGGGCCTTGGCCTTGTGTGGCGCTTGTATAACTCAGCAGGGCACCGAACGATTTTAGACTCGTGTGTTATTCGGAGAGAAGCAGTGGTTGTCGCGGTCGGAGACGCAAGGCGTTCAATACACTCTGCTGGACTGGTCTACAAAATGATCACATGTTGCTGTGTCATTCGAACGGAATGAAACGCGAAACTAGTCGGCTCGGGTGGCTGATGAGCCCCCGTTATACTTCCGACTGCGTCCTCTCGCCGTTATCAGACCCTGTCTCCCGCTGTCTCTTATCTATCTGGCCGCTTCGAGTACTTGGCCCCACCACCGCCACCCTTTCAGCCGCCTGCTGTCGCTCCCAGCCCTCCCAGCCCCGCTACAGCCGTTCCAGAGCCACCGCTGGCCCCTTACAGCCGAGCCGGCCCCCCGCCCCGCCCCGCCCCGCCCCGCCCCGCCCCGCCGCCCGTTGGCGGGGACGTCTCTCGGACTCGCACCTGCAGCACTCCCGGACACACGTCGACACCAACCAGGGCCTGCGAAGTGAGGACGGCCCGCTAACCTCTCTGCTCCCGCTCCTCCCTGGGGCCCCCCTAGAAGCCCGCGACCCCGCGGCTGGCTGAGGGTTGAGCTCTCTCCGCAGAAACGCCCCCCGCCCGCGACCTGCCGAGCGAGGCGGACACCTCGGCCCCAGCACGCGAGTTACCTGAGGCGAAGACGACGGTGAACGGGACCTGGTGCGGTGGAGGCATGGCGACGGCTCGGGGAGCTACATGGCTGTCCTGGTAAACACTGCGAGCTCGGAGCGGAGCGCGGAGCGGGACGACCACACCGCAGACCCAGCCGAGCCCGCGTCGGCGCTCTCTGTCGCACGCACGCGCCGCGCCACCCCCGGGGCTGGGGCGCGACAAGGACGGACAGAGTCGCTACCCCCTCGGCCGCGATCAATAGAATGTGGTGGGGCCTCGCGCGCGCGGGCCCCCGCCGCCCCCCCCCCCTCCGCCCCCGACCGGGCCCCGCCGGAAGACACCCTGCCGACAGCACCACCCTCTCGCCCGCTCACGCCACGGCCCTCTGGACGGCATGTAGCCCTGCCTCGCTCTCTCAACTGAACTGACCCACTCAACCGGGTTTCTTGAACGGGGGAGAAAGGGACAGAAAATGCAGCAGGGGCGTGTGAGGTGTGGACTGGGGGGGGGGCTCTGCAGCGGGTCTGCGGCTGCTGGGCAGAAGGTTTCCCCTGATCAGCATTCTCACCCCGTAGTCGGCAAGGAGCCCCAAGTGCACAAGGTCAAAAGCAGTCCAGGAGATACCCCGCACCCCGCGCTCCAGGGCTTCCCCGGAACACAGAGCTCGCCATGTTATTAGAAGACGCCCCATCAGGAGTTGGGTAAAAAATGACGGGCTGATGGTCTGTTGACCGTTGGGGACAAAACCTATGTCGCCCCGGCTTCCGCCAGGACCCCTGCCTTCAACTTCGGTGATCTTAGGGGAACCGGTGCTTCACGGCTGCTAGTTGGCCCCAGGACACTGCTCTGGAACCCGCTACCCGGAGCCGGACGGATCTCCCTGCAACCCATAGCCCGCGCCACTGCAAGAGGCCCCCTCCGCTTAACCACGGCCTCCGGGACTCCATAATACTGCAGTACCCTTCAACCCGCAGTCTGGGTCTGAGTTGGATTGACACCATTGATCATCGAGGTCTGCCCCAGCGAAGATTTGGGGGACATAGGTCCCCTTCGTAAACGGCCGAAGCCGCTGTACTCTACTCGCTACGCTCCGAGTAGCGGCATGTCCGCACCTGCCAGATTCAGAGGGAGGAAAACAGAAGCTCCGATCCCTAGAAGCTTCCGTGTATCTCCCGGGGGGGGGGGGGGAATAAAGACGAATAAAGCAATGACCCCATATTTTCTTATCTGAGCACTCCACATTTTATTAAATTCAGTACATGAGAAGCTGATTTTAGTTTAGTTGATCAGACGATTTCAGATGGTTTTCATAATTTCCTATTCTCTGGATACTAGACAGAATATTTGAAATCTACTCGGGATACATCCCAGCACAGCAATGTTTACAACATGTTGAGGACGACAATGGTTGCAAAAGTCACTTACCTATAATCACAGAACCGCACAACAATAAAAAATTAATGAAAACATTTGTTTCTCAATTCATTTACATATTTTCTAAGTATACACAAATTGATTTAATAATTATTAATTGAATGAATGATTTGTCATAGTATTATACAGTTATGTAAAATGATTATTACAAAGAAAGACAAATAAATAAATAATATCACACAGCAGTTGTGCTTATACCAGTTGAGGAACAATGTCATCATCAGGATATTCCTCAAGAGGCTCTGGAGGACCAGGTACATTATGTGGTGGTAGAGTATCAGAATTCTCCCTCTCCTGGTAATCTAGATTTATTTTGCAGGGTGAATATTTCTCAGTTAATACTTTCAGGACAGACTCCTGTATAAAATCAACATCTTCTGGAGGGCAATAATTATCAGCACTGGACCGAGAAATAGTAATCATAGAGGGCGAATAGGGAAGTTGTGCAAGGAGACCACCTAATGATACATCGATCATTTTGGTTATATCTTCACGGCTAGTTACATGATGAGGTAAGCCATCTTCATCACAGGTACAGCCCGCATTGTTCACTTCCTCCCAATCGATTATAGTATTTGGGTATTGAGATCGAAGTTCTTCAAGGACAGCTTTCATCTGAAACAGAGAATGCATGGGTCAGAAACATAGGTCAGCAATGGCAGTAATGATGTCAACAAACATGTCGTTATTACCTCTGGTAGGTACGGAGATGAGCCCAAGTCAGGAGGGAGATTTTCCAGGTTGTCATGAGTTGTTAGATGTTTGCAGAGACTCTGAAGATCATCTAACTGTTTTTTTCTTGCAGCACATATACATTCCATCTCAACCTTCATGTCTTTGGGAAATTTATAAAGTTTCTTCAATCTATCATACAGTCCTGCTTTTTCATACAGTGAGAGGAATGGATTTCTTGTGGAAAAGAAATCAAGATCAATATCAAGTACGTATGTGCCATCTTCTTCAACATGTCTTTTTATAGCCTTTCCTATTTCAGAAAAATTATCTGAACCATTTTCTTCTATGACACGTCCGAGAGTAAGTACCTCCAAATTAATCTCCCTTTTATTGCACATATCTTGCTCTGGTGCCCACAAGGCGTCTGAAATAAAATAGGGCTCCGTACTGCAAAACAAATATAAAGGATACGGTTAGTACACTTAGTGTTTTGTACGACTCAGTAAAAGAATGTAACTGACCTACCATCCCGGTTTCCTCCTTACCTCGTAACCCTGATGCCATTGCTCCATATTTCCTCACCAATCTGGAATGTATGCAGCCCTTCTTTGATCTGACTGCTCCAGGGCGGTTTGACCCAGACGATTTTGTGGAAGTGGCCGGCGTAGGCCGCGGGGAGGATCCAGTTCTCAATGCTGATGCTATCAAACAGATCATACTTGGAGAACACTGTCTTGGCCTCCATGTCGTAGGGGATGAGGAGGTCCGGGTGCGAGTCCAGGTGCACCAAGGCATTATTCTCCAACGGCAGGTACTTGGAGCCGATCGCCTTGTAGATGAAGGGGATCACTTCATGGTGGTTCTCCACCACGGTGATGGGCAGCTCCTTGTATTTTCGATGAGTCTGGGTTACGCTCTTTGCCGGCCGCGCCATCTTCACCACCAAAACACTTTGCAGCACAAGCAGACAGAAGCAGACGACACAGAGCAGCGACCCCACCAGCGGCCGACAACCGACAGTCAGGCTCCAACAAATCGATGACCAATAATATACGGGGAACGCCTCGGAACGGAACAGCTTTCGGCGGAGGTTCGACTACTGGCCTCTTCCCACGTATTTCATTGAAAGGCAGTCGTTCACAACAATTTGTACGGCGCAGGTTAGAAACGGTATAGTGTGTTGACGGCCGTGGCAGGTTCTCTAGGCGCGCGCTAGCGGCGCTAGCTGCCCGCCCTGCCCGCGCCCGCGCATGCGCAGAGGGTCTCGCGACCAGCGCCCGGTGGCCGGAGGGTAGGCAGCCCAACCGACACCTCTGGGAGCGGAGCGGAGCGCCGGCGGGAGACGCGGGTATGCAACCCAACGTACGCGTGTCTGGAGGGCCCGGGCCCGGACCTCGGCTCGAGTCTGATGGCGGCAGCGGCATTCCCTGTCCTTATCTCTACATGACCCGGGGGTTTTAGCTGGAATTTCCCCCCCCCCCACTCACTCTGCTCATTCTCGGACCGAAAAGGAATCTAATTTACCCCCCTCCCCCCGCCCACCCCGCCGCTGCCGCACCGTCTCCTCAAAGGTGCGAGAGAGACAAATGACATCGAGATATCGAGCCCTGCGCGGTCACCGTCACGGTTCGGGAAAAACAACACCCGCAGATAACGTTCCCCGAACGCCGCCGGTGAATTTTTACCCAACGCTTTGGCCATTTCCGGAAAAAAGGAGCAGGGGGTGAGGGAGGGACAGCTGTGCCTCCCTCCATACCACAATCCTTCAGCCAAAATGAGAATGAAAAAAAAAGAAAAATCCATCCCCTTCCTGCTTCAATGTCGTGGCATCCCACACGCGATCGTCCTTATGCTCGCTCTGTCTCTGTCGCACCCCCACACGCGATGCGCGCGCAGATCGTGCGTGTGCTCCGTCTCCGTCGCACCTGAGGAGCGGGTCGGAGCCGCGGCTGGTGTTGCCCGTAGGACCCGTAGGCAGTAAAGTCGAAGAACGATGATTTCATCTGATTTGCAGCTCAGCGGCGCTTTGAAGTGACCGCCTGCCGCCGCTGCTGCTACTGCTGCTGCTGCTACTGCTGCTGCCGCTGCTACAGCTGCCTGCGCCTACTCGCTACCGACCTTGCGGTCCGACTTTTTTCTTCCCTCCCTACGCCGTTAATATTTTTAAAATATTTGGTCCAGATTTGCGCACCTGGATGTTTTGAACTTTTTCGTTCGTACGCAGCGTACAGTGACGGTGCGAAAATACTACAACGACGCCGTTGAGGTCGTGCTACACGTTTACCTTTATGCTCCCCTCTGTACCTCGCTCTCTCTCTCTCTCTCTCTCTCTCTCTCTCTCTCTCTCTCTCTCTCTCTCTCTCTCTCTCTCTCTCTCTCTCTCTCTCTCTCTCTCTCTCTCTCTCTCTCTCTCTCTCTCTCTCTCTCTCTCTCTCTCTCTCTCTCTCTCTCTCTCTCTCTCTCTCTCTCTCTCTCTCTCTCTCTCTCTCTCTCTCTCTCTCTCTCTCTCTCTCTCTCTCTCTCTCTCTCTCTCTCTCTCTCGTCGACCATCCTCTTGTCACAGAGGGGGAGCGACAAAGACAAACAGACAGCAGCCTCTAATGAGGATCGCATACGCTCATCACGGGCCTGATGATACCTCGACTCACGAGCCGACCCCCTCCCCTCCCCTCCTCCCTCCTCCTTTCTCCTTCCCTCCCCCTCTCTTACTCGCTCTCCCAATGGCACGCCACCACTGCCCGCTTCTCTTTTATCTTCGCCGACTAATACATTTTAGACTAAAGAGGCAAGGCAGCTAGGCCGTGCTCGGGGTCCGGGCCGTACTCATTCAGGGGCAGCTGCGGCTGCGGTGCGGCCGACTAGCCGGGCTCACGCCAGGGCACCAGGCTGCCAAAGATCCAAGTCAAACTTAAAAACAAAAAAAAAAAAAAAAAAAAATTCGAAAAACTCACGAAAAGTTTTAACTCGTTCGATAATTTTTTAAAATGTCAATTCATTTCCCACCCTTTGCGGACTTCTGTACTCTGAAGATAGTAGATTCCCCGCAGTTACATGGTTTTATACCCCATTCAACAGATAAAGGGGGGGGGGGGGGAGGGGTACCGCTCTGGAACTCGCCGCCTGTCCTACACCGTCCCACGACGCCAACGAGTTGTTTGCTCGCGCTCACAGACCGGCGCGTTACGCCGCCGTGGTCGTACACATGTGTGAGAGTACGCATGCATGTACACACACACACACACACACACACACACACACACACACACACGCACACGGGGTCTTGTTTAGAGCGTACACCACCACGTGCTACCCACGTGAGGCAGGGAAGTGACGGGACGGGCCGGTGTGCTGATGCCAATGGCAGACCCTCTCTGGCATATCCACCGCTCCCAATCCTACATTAACCGATCACGCTCGATCTTTCCCTTCCGTGCCCCGAGCGGGGGTGGGCGGTGGGGGTGGGGGGGGGGGGAGGGCGGCCGGTGCCGAGAGCGGCCCAGGAGCAGCAGCAGCAGGGACCGGCACTGCGGCGCACTGAGCCTGCCGCTGCCGCTGCCGCCGCTGCTGCGCGCTCAGGCTGGCTCAGATGCTGGGGAGATCTCTTCGGGTCCGCTGCCGTCCCGCTGCCGCTGCCCGGCCTCCCGCGTCAGGTCCTGCCTCCGCTCCGCTGTGCTCCGCTGTGCTCCGCTCCGCACCAGCCGCGGCAGGACTCCGCACTGCCCCCGACGAGGCCGTGCACGCCCAGTCCCGGAGGGAGCCGCAGGAGCCGCAGCAGGGGCCGTCCCGGGCGCCGTCATGGGCTCGGCCACGGGCTTGGTGCGCGTGACATGAGGCTGTCATGGGTATGCCGAGCTCCGCGTCATGGCCCCCTGCCATCGCCCTGGTCGTCGCGCTCGTGCTGTTGTGCGGCCCCCGCGCCCAGGTCGCTGGCGTCGACGCGGACCTCGGCCCCGGTGACGCCCGCCGGCAGGTGACCTGGCCGCCGCCGAGACTCGAGGCAGCCGCCGCCGCCGACCTCCCCAGGACTACGACAATCGCGGCGCCCGGCCACCAGGATACGGTCGACGACGGCCAGGGTCAGCGGCGGCGGCACGGCCGCGGGAGGCGGGGCCGCCGTCCGCACGGGGGTCTCCGGGGTCCCCTGCAGCCCGGCCTCCATGAGCAGCTCCAGGACGGCGAGCACGGCCGCCGTCAAGGCAAGAAGAAGGTGAGTAGCACGTCCTTGCAGACGACATCGCGGTCCCTCCGGCCCGCCCCCCCCCCCCCCCAACCCGATGTTCTCTCTGTGCTTTGGCTCTCGAAAGCAGCCACTTTTTCCCCTCTTTCTGCAAGAAATTAACAAGAAATGGTTCTGCTAACGCGGCCGGCGGGGCCGACGGGACGGCCAGGGCCCCGCTGGGCCCCACTGCCAGTCCTCAGCCTGCAATGAGCCCCATTTCCGCTGTGGCATTGCCGCCTCCCGGGATTCGCGGCGTTTCAGCGGAAAAAGGAGCCCCCCCCCCCCTCCCCCTTCTCAAACGAGGAAGATGAACGCCGCCGCGGCCGTCTCTCGCTTTTGGGGTGCTCAGCACAGGGCGGCGGCGTTTGTGACCGTTTGTGACCGGCGAGTCGCGATTCGAAAACCTTTCCGAGTTCCGCCCCTCCCCCCCCCCCTCGAGCCTCGAGTCTCCTTGTCAGCTCAAATGATGCATTTTGATTGAGCGGTTTCGCGCGGTGATGGGGATGGGACAAGCCAAACAATTATCTCCTCGCTCGCTCTTCGCACGCTGACAGTAGCCAAAGAAGAATGACGTGGGGGGGGGGGGGGAGGAGGAGGGGGGCATTCTGACAGATGGGGGGGGGGGGGCACTACTTTACGGAAGATTCTGCGAGTCAACCATAATTGCGATATATATAACATGAAAAGGTTTTCTTTGCGCGGCTGCGGCGGCGGCGAGGTTTGGTCTGCGTCAAAGTATTAGCCGGCGAGTGATATATTGTATGGACCTCTCCCCTCCCTCTTTAGCGCGGCCACTTTTGCACTCGTTGTGGTCGACTTCGATTTTTGTCGAAGTGTCAAAAACGGCATGAGACAATGGGCGAAGCCAGCAGCAGCGGGAGACGGGAGAGGGGGATGAGGGGGAGGGGTGCAAGCGGAGGAGGGGGGGGGGTCAGTTATACTGAAGAATGATGAGTGGGAGGTGATGAAAGAAGGCGAAACAGAGTTCACGCCTCTTGTGCGCTTTTCCTTTTGCCCTTTCTCCTTTTTGCTCTCTCTCTCTCTCCCTCTCTCTCTCTCTCTCTCTCTCTCTCTCTCTCTCTCTCTCTCTCTCTCTCTCTCTCTCTCTCTCTCTCTCTCTCTCACTCTCTCCCCTCTTCCACCGTGTTAATCTTTTCGCGCGCAACTTATTTTGTCATATGATCACCGGACTCTGGCTCCTGCTGCCGCTGCTGCCGTATGGTGGTCATATACCCAGTGCTAATGCCGGGATAAAACTGTCCCGTCACAATCGTTAATTATGCGCTTATGCGCGGCTCTTCTTATGCATGCACTGGCGAGCAGCTCACGTTACATCGGACTTGGCTTTAAGTCGGTATGGCGAGCATAGTTGCAGTTGAATAATTCCCTCCCCAGAATGCAGGTGTGTGTGTGTGTGTGTGTGTGTGGCACCTGGTTGCACCGAATTGTGAGTCGCTGTGCAAGGCAGAAACCTGACCTGTCCCGGTGCTCCTCAGGCGTCGAAATCAGTTTGGGAGACGGGGGTGCAGCCACACCATATGCAAAAAAAAAAAAAAATCTGAATCCCTATTTAAATAGGAAGCTAGCAGATGATACCAACTCTAAATGTCGTACAGTTTCGTAAGGGATTAGGATGTTATGAAAATAAAGTTTTATGTGTGTGTCTGTGAAAGCAGAACTTATCTTTTGTTGTATTATGTGGGAGAGCCGAAGATATTTGAAAGGAAAGAACATCTTCCTGAGGCAAATTTGTTTACCGGAAAGTTTATTTTCGGTTTCGGTAGAGACCCTTGGCCAAGCGGACGAAGGCGAGGCCAGCCGAGTGCAGGCGGAGCCGAGCCGGCGGCGTTCTGGACAACAATGCTACCCGAGCAGTGCGCGACAATCTCGCGGCTCGCGGCCTCACGGGTCCCTCTTGGTGCTGGCCCACCTTATATGCACTCGCTACGCCTTTTCGACTTATCGGGAGTAAAAGCTAGCTGACACCTCAAACTAATTAAGTTTTGATTTTTAGCTGTACTGTTAGTGTTTTGAGGTATCGTCTGCTAAAAAAAACTTGGGTTCTAATACTAGGCCGTAGAGCGCGATTTTTTCCCCACACGTAACTGACCCCTGTACAAACATGTACTGCAAGTTTTTCTTGGAGGTGCGTCCCTGCTTTTCCCTCACCCTGTAGTACAGATGCAGCCTACACCCCGCGCGGTGCGGGGCATGATACGGCTGTTAGAAGTCGGAAACGCTACCTTTTGAAGTGGAGCTACCTGGCGGCCCCGCAGAGGGGCCGGGGCCCCAGGAGGCCCCAGGAGGCCCCAGGAGGCCCCAGGAGGGGTCACGAAGGGTTAATTAGTTCCGGAACCAATCGCGGGGGCTGCCCAGGGCTGTACCTGGGAGCCAGCAGCGCTGGCAGCCGTGGCAGCGCACTACAAAGTTACAAAGTGTTCCCTATTCACGGTGGACCCTCCCCCCCCCCCCCTCCCTCATCCCCCACCCCCTCCGCGCAGGTGTCAGCGGCGGGCTGCGCATAGGAAAATGAAGGCGAAGGAAAATCGCGCGGCCTCCAGCGGGTGTTCGAACCCGAGACCTGCGGGGCGGGGGCCAGTGCAGCCGTCGCATATCACCCTGCCCAAAACCCTTTTCAATTGAACGGCGGCGCGCGCTGTGGCCGGCGCCGGCGCCTTCCGATGGAATCCAATACGGCCCGACAGTCCTCCCGGAGGATTTAGGGGGCTCCGCCGCTCTCGCTCTCGCCGGCTTCGCTCTCGCGCTGCTCCGCTCCGCTCTCGTCCTCCGTATCTCTGCCGCCCCTGCCCCTGTTAGTTTCGCGAAAGCGATTTAAAAAGCCCTCCTCGACCCCCGGCCGGCGGGGCGCACAGCTGTATTTCCTCTCTGTCTGTCTGTCTCTGTCTGTCTCTCTGCCTCTCTCTCTCTCTCTCTCTCTCTCTCTCTCTCTCTCTCTCTCTCTCTCTCTCTCTCTCTCTCTCTCTCGGATTTCTTTCCGTGATTGCATTGCGGGACGCCTCTCTTTGGCTGCTGCTTATATGAAAGCGCCCTTTATCACCCGCGGAGAGGAGGGGGGGAGGGGGAAGGGGGGGGGGAGGGGGAAGGGGGCAGGGAGTGAAATGGCTCCTGAAAGCGCTGCGGCGCGTCGGCGGGAGGAGAGAGAGAGGGGGGGAGAGAGAGTCAGAGAGAGAGAGACAAAGAGAGAGAGAGAGAGAGAGAGAGAGAGAGAGAGAGAGAGAGAGAGAGAGAGAGAGAGAGAGAGAGAGAGAGGCGGGAGGCGCTTTTCTGCCATTGGACCGGAGCACCCAGTAGTTCGAGGTGTCACGTGACAAAGTGTTACGCTACGTAGTGACTTGCCCCCGAAGCCTGCGGACCGCCCCCGGTGGCCCCCGGACGCCGGAACACGCCACTGGCCGGGCGCTCTAACACTACAAAGGCTTGGTGGGCATCGCCAGCGCTCGCTGGACAGCTCCACCCTCCACCCCCGCACCACACCCCGGCCTGCCGTCCGATTCGAATTAACATTCTTTTCACTTTCTGGACTCTTTGGCCGTGTCGAGTCGTGTCTCTGTTGTCGGTCTCTGTCGCACCCGGCGGACGGACGGACGGACGGACGGACGGACACCGCCCGGACGGACGCGCCGCGCCGGTGCGGCGCGTTGCCGCCCAGGACCGCCAGGAATGTTCTATTTGATTGATGCTGGGCGCTGAGCCGTCGGACGGGGCGGGGCGGGACGGCCAGGCAGCGCCACTCCTGTCAACGCTCAACCGCAGGCTGCCGTGCCGTGCCGTGCCGTGCCGTGCCGTGCCGTGCCGTGCCGTGCCGTGCCGTGCCGTGCCGTGCCGTGCCGTGCCGTGCCGTGCCGTGCCGTGCCGTGCCGTGCCGTGCCGTGCCGTGCCGTGCCGTGCCGTGCCGTGCCGTGCCGTGCCGTGCCGTGCCGTGCCGTGTCGGCGATGTCGTCATTCGTGTCCTGTCGGGGACGTCGTCCCGGTCCGGTCCCGGGGCGTCTGCTGTCCTCACAGGGCACCAGCAGCCCGCAGCACGCGCACCACCGACATCAAGAACGGTCGAGTCGTGGCCGTCGCGCCCAATTTTTTTTTTGACCGCGACGTGAGGAGGCTGTTTCGAAAACCTGAACGTATCTTGGAGTTTTTCAGCTCAGTCCCGCTGCGCCCGCCGAGCGGAGGGTAGGCAGTCCCGGCCGCACAGGGGCGCTGCGGGCCAGGCTAAGGCACACGGCGCGGCGCGGGGCACTCACACAGAGACACTGCTCCAGCTGGTGTGCACAGGGGCGCTGCGGGCCAGGCTAAGGCACACGGCGCGGCGCGGGGCACTCACACAGAGACACTGCTCCAGCTGGTGTACAGTCCCGGCCGCACAGGGGCGCTGCGGGCCAGGCTAAGGCACACGGCGCGGCGCGGGGCACTCACACAGAGACACTGTTCCAGCTGGTGTACAGTCCCGGCCGCACAGGGGCGCTGCGGGCGCTAAGGCACACGGCGCGGCGCGGGGCACTCACACAGAGACACTGTTCCAGCAGCTGGTGTACAGTCCCGGCCGCACAGGCGCTGCGGGCGGCGCGGCGCGGGGCACTCACACAGAGACACTGTTCCAGCTGGTGTACAGTCCCGGCCGCACAGGGGCGCTGCGGGCCAGGCTAAGGCACACGGCGGCGCGGGGCTCACACAGAGACACTGGTGTACAGTCCCGGCCGCACAGGGGCGCTGCGGGCCAGGCTAAGGCACACGGCGCGGCGCGGGGCACTCACACAGAGACACTGTTCCAGCTGGTGTACAGTCCCGGCCGCACAGGGGCGCTGCGGGCCAGGCTAAGGCACACGGCGCGGCGCGGGGCACTCACACAGAGACACTGTTCCAGCTGGTGTACAGTCCCGGCCGCACAGGGGCGCTGCGGGCCAGGCTAAGGCACACGGCGCGGCGCGGGGCACTCACACAGAGACACTGTTCCAGCTGGTGTACAGTCCCGGCCGCACAGGGGCGCTGCGGGCCAGGCTAAGGCACACGGCGCGGCGCGGGGCACTCACACAGAGACACTGTTCCAGCTGGTGTACAGTCCCGGCCGCACAGGGGCGCTGCGGGCCAGGCTAAGGCACACGGCGCGGCGCGGGGCACTCACACAGAGACACTGTTCCAGCTGGTGTACAGTCCCGGCCGCACAGGGGCGCTGCGGGCCAGGCTAAGGCACACGGCGCGGCGCGGGGCACTCACACAGAGACACTGTTCCAGCTGGTGTACAGTCCCGGCCGCACAGGGGCGCTGCGGGCCAGGCTAAGGCACACGGCGCGGCGCGGGGCACTCACACAGAGACACTGTTCCAGCTGGTGTACAGTCCCGGCCGCACAGGGGCGCTGCGGGCCAGGCTAAGGCACACGGCGCGGCGCGGGGCACTCACACAGAGACACTGTTCCAGCTGGTGTACAGTCCCGGCCGCACAGGGGCGCTGCGGGCCAGGCTAAGGCACACGGCGCGGCGCGGGGCACTCACACAGAGACACTGTTCCAGCTGGTGTACAGTCCCGGCCGCACAGGGGCGCTGCGGGCCAGGCTAAGGCACACGGCGCGGCGCGGGGCACTCACACAGAGACACTGTTCCAGCTGGGTGTCCCGGCCGCACAGTCCCGGGCCGCACACGGCGCGGCGCGGGGCACTCACACAGGACACTGCTCCAGCTGGGGCCAGGCTAAGGCACACGGCGCGGCGCGGGGCACTCACACAGAGACACTGTTCCAGCTGGTGTACAGTCCCGGCCGCACAGGGGCGCTGCGGGCCAGGCTAAGGCACACGGCGCGGCGCGGGGCACTCACACAGAGACACTGTTCCAGCTGGTGTACAGTCCCGGCCGCACAGGGGCGCTGCGGGCCAGGCTAAGGCACACGGCGCGGCGCGGGGCACTCACACAGAGACACTGTACAGTCACAGGGGCGCTGCGGGGGCACTCACACAGAGACACTGTTCCAGCTGGTGTACAGTCCCGGCCGCACAGGGGCGCTGCGGGCCAGGCTAAGGCACACGGCGCGGCGCGGGGCACTCACACAGAGACACTGTTCCAGCTGGTGTACAGTCCCGGCCGGGCCAGGCTAAGGCACACGGCGCGGCGCGGGGCACTCACACAGAGACACTGTTCCAGCTGGTGTACAGTCCCGGCCGCACAGGGGCGCTGCGGGCCAGGCTAAGGCACACGGCGCGGCGCGGGGCACTCACACAGAGACACTGTTCCAGCTGGTGTACAGTCCCGGCCGCACAGGGGCGCTGCGGGCCAGGCTAAGGCACACGGCGCGGCGCGGGGCACTCACACAGAGACACTGTTCCAGCTGGTGTACAGTCCCGGCCGCACAGGGGCGCTGCGGGCCAGGCTAAGGCACACGGCGCGGCGCGGGGCACTCACACAGAGACACTGTTCCAGCTGGTGTACAGTCCCGGCCGCACAGGGGCGCTGCGGGCCAGGCTAAGGCACACGGCGCGGCGCGGGGCACTCACACAGAGACACTGTTCCAGCTGGTGTACAGTCCCGGCCGCACAGGGGCGCTGCGGGCCAGGCTAAGGCACACGGCGCGGCGCGGGGCACTCACACAGAGACACTGTTCCAGCGTGGTGTACAGTCCCGGCCGCACAGGGGCGCTGCGGGCCAGGCTAAGGCACACGGCGCGGCGCGGGGCACTCACACAGAGACACTGCTCCAGCTGGTGTACAGTCCCGGCCGCACAGGGGCGCTGCGGGCCAGGCTAAGGCACACGGCGCGGCGCGGGGCACTCACACAGAGACACTGCTCCAGCTGGTGTACAGTCCCGGCCGCACAGGGGCGCTGCGGGCCAGGCTAAGGCACACGGCGCGGCGCGGGGCACTCACACAGAGACACTGTTCCAGCTGGTGTACAGTCCCGGCCGCACAGGGGCGCTGCGGGCCAGGCTAAGGCACACGGCGCGGCGCGGGGCACTCACACAGAGACACTGCTCCAGCTGGTGTACAGTCCCGGCCGCACAGGGGCGCTGCGGGCCAGGCTAAGGCACACGGCGCGGCGCGGGGCACTCACACAGAGACACTGTTCCAGCTGGTGTACAGTCCCGGCCGCACAGGGGCGCTGCGGGCCAGGCTAAGGCACACGGCGCGGCGCGGGGCACTCACACAGAGACACTGTTCCAGCTGGTGTACAGTCCCGGCCGCACAGGGGCGCTGCGGGCCAGGCTAAGGCACACGGCGCGGCGCGGGGCACTCACACAGAGACACTGTTCCAGCTGGTGTACAGTCCCGGCAGGGGCGCACAGGGGCGCTGCGGGCCAGGCTAAGGCACACGGCGCGGCGCGGGGCACTCACACAGAGACACTGTTCCAGCTGGTGTACAGTCCCGGCCGCACAGGGGCGCTGCGGGCCAGGCTAAGGCACACGGCGCGGCGCGGGGCACTCACACAGAGACACTGTTCCAGCTGGTGTACAGTCCCGGCCGCACAGGGGCGCTGCGGGCCAGGCTAAGGCACACGGCGCGGCGCGGGGCACTCACACAGAGACACTGTTCCAGCTGGTGTACAGTCCCGGCCGCACAGGGGCGCTGCGGGCCAGGCTAAGGCACACGGCGCGGCGCGGGGCACTCACACAGAGACACTGTTCCAGCTGGTGTACAGTCCCGGCCGCACAGGGGCGCTGCGGGCCAGGCTAAGGCACACGGCGCGGCGCGGGGCACTCACACAGAGACACTGCTCCAGCTGGTGTACAGTCCCGGCCGCACAGGGGCGCTGCGGGCCAGGCTAAGGCACACGGCGCGGCGCGGGGCACTCACACAGAGACACTGCTCCAGCTGGTGTACAGTCCCGGCCGCACAGGGGCGCTGCGGGCCAGGCTAAGGCACACGGCGCGGCGCGGGGCACTCACACAGAGACACTGTTCCAGCTGGTGTACAGTCCCGGCCGCACAGGGGCGCTGCGGGCCAGGCTAAGGCACACGGCGCGGCGCGGGGCACTCACACAGAGACACTGTTCCAGCTGGTGTACAGTCCCGGCCGCACAGGGGCGCTGCGGGCCAGGCTAAGGCACACGGCGCGGCGCGGGGCACTCACACAGAGACACTGTTCCAGCTGGTGTGCACAGGGGCGCTGCGGGCCAGGCTAAGGCACACGGCGCGGCGCGGGGCACTCACACAGAGACACTGTTCCAGCTGGTGTACAGTCCCGGCCGCACAGGGGCGCTGCGGGCCAGGCTAAGGCACACGGCGCGGCGCGGGGCACTCACACAGAGACACTGCTCCAGCTGGTGTACAGTCCCCCCCAAGAGCTCGTCCAGGTGTGCGACGCTTCTGCATCGACACCACGTCGTCTTCCTCCGCCGCGGAGCTAAGCCGCCAAGCGGCCCGCAGCAGTCGAAAGGCGCCGAAAAAAAAATATGTTATCGAGCCACGTTATCTCACTAATGAACGCACTAATTCTTCGCCCAGGCCGATCTCTGATCTCTGCCCCACGACCTCCTGGGGCCGCTGGGGCCGCTGGGGCCGCTGGGGCCGCGCGGGGCTCCGGGTCGGAGTCGGGGTCTGGACCCTCACCATGCTCAGCAGGTGTGGGGCTGCGGGCCGCGCGGGGTCCCGATTCCGGAGAAACGCTCCACACATAAAATATCAATAAACGAGCACGAGGTAGGGGGGTACCGTCGGCGTCCTCGGACCGACGGGGTCCTCCCCCCTCCTAACGTGACACAGTGGGGGCCGGCGGGGGCTGCGGGAGGAGGGGGGGGGGGGGGGCTGGTGGTCGGTGTTTGTATAGTGCGCGCCCCTGCGCGCGGGGGGGAAATTAGGAGCACACCTTCCCTCGCCGCTCCTTGGCCTCCACGCCGATCTCCTTTTGTTTTGTTTTGTGAAATCAAAGGTGACCGCCACGCGCGTCCTGAGTCCCCCTTCCCTCCTCCTGCCCCCTGCCGGGGCGGCGGCGGGGGCCTTTGTGAGTACCGCCGGCCGCCGTCGGAGGGCGGAGGGCGTGCGCGTCGCGTAGCCAGGCGTAGCGTAGCGAGCGTAGCGAGCGTAGCGAGCGTAGCGCCCAGCGGGGGACATCCAAGCGGTGGCGGCGGCGTGGACCGCTCCGGTGATCAGTGTGTGTGTGTGTGTGTGTGTGGAGGGAATCGAAGGATTTCAAAGAAGATCGGACGGGGCACCGACGACGGTGTGGCGCGCGGCGACGGCGAACCACCAACTGCTGCTGCTGCTGCTGCTGCTGCTGCACGCTGTGATGTTGTTGCGCCCCCGCGCCATCGCCATGTAGGCCGGCAGCATGGTCGTTGTGGGGACAGACCGTGTGTACTATATACATCACCAGGAAGAGAGAGAGAGAGAGAGAGAGAGAGAGAGAGAGAGAGAGAGAGAGAGAGAGAGAGAGAGAGAGAGAGAGAATGACCGAGTGTGCTAATCCCGAGAGGATCTCGCGTCGTCGGGGACGATAAAGGAAACAGGTAGACAAGAGGCGACCGCCCGCAAGATATCATCGGTCTGCTTCTCCTGCTTCAGAGAGCCCCCTCCCCCCCTCCCCTTCCCCTCCCCCTCCGCCTTGCTGATTCCCTACTTCCTCACTCAGATCCGGTCCGCCCGCCCACACACACACACACACATGTGCCTCCTTAGAGCCTACTTCCGACCTCTTATGAGAAAGCCGTCCGACTGCCCTAAAAAAGGTAATTTGTGTGTCCGCGCCGCCGCCGGTGCCGCCGCCGCTGCCGCCGCCGCTGCCGCCTAGTGCGCCGGCCCCCTCATCCACATCGTCGGGGAGGGGAGGAGGACACACACCTGAACCATCATATATCTCCTCTCGTCCCGGCCGGGAATTAGGTGACAATGCATAGGTGCACCGTGTGCGCCCGGATGTCGAAATGGTTCTGCGGGGGTGGTGGGTGGTTGGCCGGTGGTTGGCACGTACGAGGTAGTAGTACAGGGTGTCCAAAAAGCGCGCCGCGCGTAGCAGAAACTTGACAACTACTACAACTCCCTCCGGTGTTTGAACCTCTGAAGGAGTCGTGTGCAGACGAAGGTCCTTGGTGTCCGACCCGAGTCCTCGGGGTCGTCGGGGTCCCCAGGGTCGTCAGGGTCGTCGGTGTCCTCAGGGTCCTCAGGGTCCTCGGGGTCGTCAGGGTCCTCAGGGTCGTCGGGGTCCTCAGGGTCGTCAGGGTCGGGGTCGGGGTCGTCGGGGTCCTCAGGGTCCTCGGGGTCCTCAGGGTCCTCAGGGTCCTCAGGGTCCTCGGGGTCGTCAGGGTCGTCAGGGTCGTCGGGGTCCTCGGGGTCCTCAGGGTCCTCAGGGTCCTCGGGGTCCTCCGGCCGTAGACTGGCCTGCGGCGGCCACCTACGGCCGCCGCGCGTGACGTCATACGAGGCGAACCCTTTCTGTGTCCGCTGCTCCGCTGCTCCGCTGGCCCCCGGCCCGGCCCGGCACCATAGAGCAGAGCGGCCCGGGCATTCTTCTTCAAACATGAAAGGGGCCGCCTGCCGCTTCAAAAGAGCCGCGTGGGAATAGAGGCTGCAGCCTCCTCCCGCCTCCGCCAGGAGGACAGGCAGATTTGGCGCCGTAATTCACAAAACCCCCGTCCATATAAAACGCCGCGTAATGTATCTGGAGCAGCGACATCGTAATTCGGTCCGACACCTGCGAAAGGTGTGTGGTGTAGTTTGTGGACGGGCCCTGACGGGGGCCTGTGGCGGCCTCTGGCGGCTGCGGTCTGACATCAAAGTGGCCGCCGTGGGAAACTCGTGAGCAGGGCAGCAGCAGCAGCAGCAGCAGCAGCAGCAGCAGCAGCAGCAGCAGCAGCAGCAGCAGCATCAGGACCCAGGCGAGCTGCACTGGCCGCGCCCAGGTGCCCCGTCCGCCCGGCCGCGGCCGCTGCCGCGTTCTTAGGACAGTTTTCAGAGGACTCTTTCGCGGGGTAGCGAACGGCGTGTCCTGCTTCGGGAGCATCGCGGCATCCCACAGATCTTGCAGGATCAGAGCACGCCTGGTCCGAGGGCAAATAATTCGCTTATTGGCAGAGGCCTCGTCTTATTTGCACTTGCAGAAATCGCGGGCATCACGATTGATTGATGACAGGTGCGAGTATGTTGACAAGGGATATTCGGAATCCCCTCCTGGCCGTTAGGTTAACTCCATCAGCAGAGGGGAATGTGGCCATGTCGGGCGAAACAAATTCTGCGGTGAGCATGATGGGCAAATCGGCCACCGCCACTGCACTGCTCGACGTAGTGTGATTACGTAGCAGAACTATACGTGCGGGCGGGCGGGGGGCGGGCGGGGGGCGGGGCGGGGCGGGGCCAAGTGCGTGGCGGCAGTGCGGCGGCAAGTCCACTGATCCGCTCTTTGTTCACTTCTTTTCTCCCTCCTTCATGTCTCTCTTTCTCTCTCTCTCTCTCTCTCTCTCTCTCTCTCTCTCTCTCTCTCTCTCTCTCTCTCTCTCTCTCTCTCTCTCTCTCTCTCTCTCTCTCTCTCTCTCTCTGTCTCCTTTCTTCCTGGATTCCTTCCGCACCGTTCGACCACATCAAAAGGTGCCGACAGTCCCGCCGCAGGCAGCAGGGCCTTCGTGGGAACAGAGGGGCCAGTGGCGTAGCCGCCACTTGGCGTAACAGTCGCGGGGTCGTGGGCGTGAACTGTCGCATCAGTAGAGGGGGGTGGGGGTGGGGGCGGAACGAAGGGCTGGCTGTCGTGCGATTTTCCCCGCATGCTTAGAGCTGACTCTGCCGCACCTGCCTGGGCCTCCCAACACCCTGCCCGCATCCACTGCGCGGGTCTCTGGCCTAACCTAACCCAGCCTGTGCTCCTGATCTTGATTCAAATTGGTATAATGTACCGACGATGCATGAGTGCCCCCCCCCCCCTCACACACACACACACGCACACTCACCCAAAAAAAATCCAGCCTCTGTTAGGTATATGCCTTCACACCCACGGCACGGCCACGCACAGGGCAGCTGGGCACCAGCCGGCACCAGCCCCCTGCTGCCACCTGTCGCCGATCAGTGCTGCGCTGTCGATTGGAAAGCCAAAACCGCACTCCACGCCGCGCGGTGAGGCGGTGCACTCCAGCGCTTCCAGAACACCCACTCTACTCCAGCAGGGACCGGCCGGACGGGCCGCCGCCGCTCGCTGCTGCTGGAGAAGCAGGGCGTGATGAGGGTAACGCTGGACTACAGCAGGCCGGCGAAGATCCGAGCGCATCAAACCGCTCCGCCGCCGCCACTGCTGCTGCTGCTGCTGCCGCCGCTGCTTGTTTTGCGCACGTTTGCACGACGCCAGGGCCGCGTGGCGGCGCGTAGCGTAGCGTAGTGGCATGTTCCAGGATGTGTTTGGCCACAGCGGCCCTCCCCCTCCCCCTCCCCCTCCCCCCACCTCGCCCCTCTTACACACGCGAGCAGGGGGAGAGGGGGAAGAAGGGGCGGTGGAGGTTCAAAAGGAAAGTGGCGCAAATGGCGCACAGCTCCGACTTATTTTTCTCGTTCGCAATAATTATCGGCAGCGACACCTCTACTCCCCTCCCCTCCCCGCGGCCCGGCAGTAAGTCACATACGCAACGTGTTTACCGAGTATTATTCCGATTTTGACAGTGTGGTCGTGGAAGAAGGAGGGGGGAGAGGGGGGGTGCTCCCGGGCACGCGCCGAGCAAATCCTGCAACGAGGAGGAGGAGGAGGAGGGGGGTGGGGGGTCCGCGGGGGACATGGGGGTCCCCCGGGCCCCCATACCTCTCCCGCACGTCCGTTAAGGACGCCCCCCCCCCCCTCACCTGCCCGCCACCGCTTCGCTGCCGCTGCCGGTAAATCAGACGACTATCAGCAGTCCAGCCGACCCAAGTCCCTTTGAAGGTGCCGCCGTGCCGGCGTGCCTGAGGGGGGGGGGGGGGGGGGGGCGACCGTCCGTGCCGGCCCCGGCCGTGCCGTGGAGGCTGTGCTGGGGCTGTCTGCTGCGGTCCAGCTTCAGCCCCGCACGGCCGGCGCGGCAGGGACCATGGGCCCCACTCCCTGCCCATCCTGGAGGGGCCCGACTGGGCCTAAATGATCCCCGTGTAAGTCCACGCGGCCGCGGCCTAGGTGAGCACCCATGGTAGTCCACGGCAGCGGCCTAGGTGAGCACCCCGCTGTCAGTCCACGGCAGCGGCCTAGGTGAAGACCCCTTGTAGTCCACGCGGCTGCGGCCTAGGTGAGCACCCGTGGTAGTCCACGGCAGCGGCCTAGGTGAGGATCCCTTGTAGTCCACGCGGCCGCGGCCTTGGTGAGCACCCCGTTGTCAGTCCACGGAAGCGGCCTAGGTGAGGACCCCTTGTAGTCCACGCGGCCGCGGCCTAGGTGAGCACCCCGTTGTCAGTCCACGGCAGCGGCCTAGGTGAGGACCCCTTGTAGTCCACGGCAGCGGCCTAGGTGAGCACCCCGCTGTAGTCCTACGGCGACGCCGCGGACTTATGCGCTGCTCCTCGGCCACATTTTACGTACTTACGCCTCCCAATTCACATGCGCGCTGCGTCCATTGGCACATGTCCGCGAAAATCAGTCGCCAGGTTCGAATTGCCGTTCATCGTGTGCTCCCACTGGATGTGTGCCCGGCAGTGACGACGGACACATCACCGACCTCTGCCAGGGCCCGTCCTCTGATCACTTGGCGCCACTTGGTGCGCTGGATACATAGCGGCATGACCAGCCCGACTGTCGGCGTTTGGGGACGTTCATAAACTAAGTGACCAACTTGGGGGGTCACCCTATGGTCACGATCCTATCCTTAATGCATGGTAAGGTTAGCCAGGTCACGAGAGGGAGGTGAGGGGATCAAAAAGTGGTCTAAAATCGATCACGTAGTTTATAACCGTCCCCATAGTGGTTCTTTTGCAGTGTTACGTGATTTATAAACGGCTCCCTTGATATCTTTTCGTCGAAAAAGTACTGTGTTGCGGGCATGACCTCCCCCCTCCCCCGGGCACGTGCCTGCCGGGCAGAGGGCCTTCAGGTCCTTCAGGAGGAATCCCTCTCTCTCTCTCTCTCTCTCTCTCTCTCTCTCTCTCTCTCTCTCTCTCTCTCTCTCTCTCTCTCTCTCTCTCTCTCCTCCGGTCTCGGTGCGAACGCACTGGCCACAGGGCCACAGGGTCACAGGGTCACGTGGGCACAGGTGCGCCATTGAGGTCGTTCAAAGGGTTTTCAGTTTCTAACGTGTTAAGGCCTTAAGCGAAGAGGAGTCGAAGTGAAAGGTGGGACGGGAGGGCGAGAGAAAGAGAGGAGAGAGAGAGAGAGAGAGAGAGAGAGAGAGAGAGAGAGAGAGAGAGAGAGAGAGAGAGAGAGAGAGAGAGAGAGAGAGAGAGAGAGAGAGAGAGAGAGAGAGAGCAGAAAGAATGCGGCCCGAAGCTACAGAGGCGGCCGGCGAACTCCGGCGTGTAATTTCCGTAAATACCATAAGACTGACGTTAAGGCATGAGGCTACAAGCATAGCCCATGGCAGCCCATGGCAGCCCGTGGATCACGGCAGGCGCGGCGCTGGTGCAGCCGATGGTCCTTGGCCATAGGCAGCCATAGGCAGCCATAGGCCACCACCACCAGCACGGCCTCTGTAACGCCATGGTGTTTGTGTTTGTGTCCGCAGCCGCTGCACCGTCAGCACCACGACGCCGACTCACGTGACTCAGCCTCACCTGGCGAGGGCCGGCGGAAGCACAAGAAGAGCGACAGCAGCAACAACAAGACCCTGCCCGAGCCGGACGACAGGCAGCAGACCCGGCACCGAAAGCAGAGGCAGAGCCGGCGGAAGGAGAAGGAGAGGGGGAAGGAGAAGGGAGGCCGACGGCGAAAGAACGAGACGGCGCCGACCCGGCCTCGGGCCCCGCCGTCCGCTCCGGGTTCGACTCCCGGCAACGGCACAACCTTCCAGCGCCGCTCGGAGGAGAAGCAGGAGCTGGTGGGCCGGCGGACCCTGCAGGTCCTGTCGCCGCGGGGCGCCGCGTCCGCCCGGCCGACCGCCCCTTCCCCGGCCCTCGTCGGCATCCTGGACATTCCCGCCGTGCTCCCCGGCGAGGCCCCCGCCGCCGCCGCCGACCCCCTGCCCCCGCAGCACAAGCAGCCCGCCGTGTTCAAAGTTGCCGCCAAGCCGGGGTCGCGGGGCCAGGGCCACGGCCACGGGGGAGGCGCGGGTGGGGGCAGACGACGCACCGCCGGCGCCGACGCCACCAGCGCGGATGGCAGCGGCAGCGGCAGGCCCCTTGACCCAGTGAGTCGAGCAGGAATTATCGGAGCCCGACTCCATGAACTCATTTGCTTACCGCGGCGCCTGGCGTGAACGCGAATCTGAATCTGAATCCGACCTCGGCTGTACTACCCCTGCCGCACCGACAGCGGTGCCAGGGAGCGGTGCGTCGGGGAATTGATGAATATCAAACGTGTGACATGGGGAGGTTGGTGGTCCTGACGAACGCGTGTTCTGTGTCCTCCATCAGGATTGGCTGCAGAAGCTGCTGTCCGCCGCTGCGCTGAGTTCGGCCACAGCTGCCGCCGCGGTGCCGCTCAGCGCCGACCCCGACGCCGAGATGGCGCTGCCGTCGCCCTGCGACCGCTGGCTCAACTGCTCCGCCCAGCTCAGGTCCGCCATCTGGGCCCAGCTGTCGCAGCTGCCCGCCTGCCCCTGCAGCTTCCCGGCCAACGTCTACTACTACAACAAGATCTGGGACCCCAAGCACGCCAGGTGAGATCTCCTGCCCGCGTGCTTTTGGTACCGTCTCCCCGACAGTCGCATCCTGACCCGTCCTGTTCCTGTTTCCGGTGTGCAGGTACTTCCGGTGGCGGGACGCCTCCGGACGCGCCGAGAGGTTGGACGTGTACCACCCCGGCGCCGCGCACTGCATCCGCTCCCTGCACACGGCCAGCGCGGGGATGCTGGCGGCTCAGCACTGCTGCTACGACAGGTGAGGGTGAGGATGAGAATGTGCGGTGTCAGATCAGAACGCCAGGACAGGAGAAGTCCTTGGGGTCAGGAGGGGAAGGCAAGACCTATACCCCGCGCCGTCGGAGACTCTAGCGTCGCCACTACTCCACGCCGCAACGTCCCGGCGTCGAATGTGTTGCCTAACCCCCCGGCGCTCCTGCTCCCGCTCCCGGCCCCCGGCCCCTCCACTAAACGCATGTCTTGTTGGTGTGCTTCAGGGACAGGCAGCTGCTGACACGTGGCCCCGGGGCGGGCACCCCGGCGCTCGTGTCCCCCGACGTGTCCGCGGCCCTCCACGACACCCTGGACGTCCGCCCCTGGCGCCTCTGCAAGGGAGACTTCACCAGGTAATTTCTCTCTCCATCCCCGCCATTTCTTTCCCTCTCCTCTTCTGTCTGCTATTCTTCCCTCTCTCTAGTTTTTGTAGATTTTGATAGTGCATCTTTATGTAAATTTCTGTTCCCCACAAGTTTTAAAGTTTGCCCTGCATTTGTTGTTTACTGAGATGTAATTTATTTAAATACATTGTTTTTAAATGTTCCCCATTTCAGGTACAATGAACTTCGCCCACCTAACAACAACAACAACTGTGCTGCTAATCCAGATGAGGCAGAATTCCAGCGGCAGACAGCTTTGTCCCAGTTCTACTGACACTAATGTGTGAAGGGTGTGTGCACGTGTTTGTGTGTCCACATAGCAGGAGCTCTCTTATGAATGAGTCACAAATTCCAGTCTCTCTCTTTGAGCAATTCCTAATCCAGCAAACTTGCTCAATATTTAAGAATGTTAACGATGGTTGTGCAAAGATTATGTACCTGGTTCAATATGCACTACAAGTGATGTATTTTATACAGTGGGTCACTTGAAGCACTGCTTTTTCATTTCTGAATAGACCAGCCTTAAACCTGTGGCAATGCCCCACTATGTGTGCGGGTTGTGTATTGTATTCATAATGTAGCCAATGTACCAGTACCTGCTGAGCAATGCCCTTGCTCTGTTCTTAACCAAATGCATAAAGAAAATTTGGAGAGAAAATATGGGAAGGATGACAAAGAAACAACAAACATGCAATGTTTATACTGCAGGTATTTATTGAAGACAGAAATGACAAGAGATTTGTTCTTCTGACAAAATAACAAAAAAATTATTCAGTAGATGCTATAATATCCTTTGTAATGAAATTAGTAAAATTTCACTTGATCAATCAAGTGAACAATACCTTTTAAGAAAATTAGATGTACAGATTCCTCAAACTCTGTTCTGCCATGTACCAATGTATTCTTTAAGTTTATCAATACCAGTGACAGCTTGTACTTCCAAAAATAATTTATTGTGCTTAGTTACTGATATGATTCTAATTCCGTATGATTATGATGGCAGAATATAGTTTGTGGACACATCATCATAATGCTTCATGTTTGCTCAGTTCCTTGTTGTTCCAAATCATTGGAAAAGGTTACCACTTTGAAAGCTTGACACTGATGCTTTATATATTTCAAGTGTCAAGAGTTCTTTAACTGGATATTATGTCAATTGTCATGTTCTGATTTTTGAGCAGAAGCGTTTTACGTTACCTGAAAAATGTTTTTAGTCCACTTATGGTCCTTAGTCATATTATTTATTTTTGAGCATTAATGAAGAAATTGTCTATGAACTTATAATTCTTTTCATTCCAAAGGTAAAAAATATTTTAGTGAATTTCCTGGTAGGTTACATATTTGGTCTCTCATCAGTTACCCCTACAACCACAATGGAAACATTTGTTTTTATCTGAGCAACTCACACGCATCAATAATACAATTCATTTGCTCACTTCAAGAGATAAGAGACTGAATTTTGACATCAGAACAGATTCCAAAAGGGTTAAACTCCAAAAAGACAAACATTTGTTTGAATGAGAATAAAAATGCCTGGAAATAGCACATATACATGTACTGAACATCTAAAAACACTGATGCTATTACAATGTAAATGTAGTTTCTCAGTAACAATGAAAAATGTGGTAATGGGGCTGGTAATTCATAGTACTTGACACAGAGCAGATAAGCACTCTCAATTTCATTTCAGCTTTCTTATTAACTCAATAAAACTACGAGATTATGACTGACTAGGTGAGTCCATCAATACAAAAGTTAATTTGTAACAGCCAAACTTATCATACTCTATATGACACACTCACCAAAAGATTTACATTCATTAAATCCTAAATAATAGAATTAACATTTGTCCTATTTTGAGAAAGAAAAGAGATTCTCACAACACAATAACATCCTAAAATTCAGTACAAAAAGAAAAAGACTCAACTGAAAATAAAACTTAATAGGGAACCATAAAACTTAAACTGGAATAACAAATCCATGTACTATTTTGTAAGAACTGCTAGAAGGAGGTACAGAACTACTAACTGATAAGGTGCTACGCCTTTTAGATGAACTTGGTGC
Source organism: Odontothrips loti (assembly GCA_038380765.1). Lineage (NCBI taxonomy): Eukaryota > Metazoa > Arthropoda > Insecta > Thysanoptera > Thripidae > Odontothrips > Odontothrips loti. Next base: position 13,835,633 of record CM076256.1, read on the forward strand.
ACTTTTTCTAACAGATGATGCCTTTGGTTCCTGTTGACATCGTCCTTTTTCACGGCAGACTTCTTTATGCTTGTTGAGCAACTCATTAGTGAAACTCATCAGAGGACACCACGGACACAGCCAAACATCACCTGTAACCATAAGAATAGGTTAGCATTAAGATTAAATTAAATGAGATACTAAAATTCCACTGCAATGCTATCCCTAGAAATTTAAATGATGTTCAGTTCATTATAATGACTCAGCAGATGTTAAAATGTCATAGCATACCTTCCTGAACATTGTGGTGCCGAGCAGGATCCAGGTCTGACGACATGACGCTCTGATGATATTTGCAATGTTTCACACTTGAAAATACAATATTGCAGCTTGTACAGCTGGATGGACTGCCTAAAGGATTGCAAAGGGAGGTTTCATATATCAGTAGAAAGTGAGATGCAGTGCATGCAAGCGTCAATACGCCTTAAACTAACCTGAGGCCCCAGAATCAGAATTTTGATGAAGATCCAAGATGTCAAGAGATGATGCAAGTATATTAGTATTCACATGAAACCTAGTCTTTTTTAGCCTGTTGAAGAAAAAGTATTTGTTATAAACATCAATTACATACAAATCAAACAAGTTTTGGTTCAAGACTCCTTACTTTTTTCCATCTTCCTGTGGAAATCCAAGGAAACCATCTTTGATAATCTCAATGGGGACAGGGGCACTTTTTAATGGCTGAGATGATGGGGCAGCTTTGGTAATTGCAGGCTCCAGTTCAACCAGTTCAGGATCAGCCTTTTCAGACAGCCTCATTTCCTTAGAAGTACTGATATTCAAAGGTGATGGTTTCTTTGGACTTGTATGAATGGTCTTCTGGCCAGCAGGACTTGTGCAGGACTTTGTTGAAAAGGAAGACACTGACTCCACTGGATATGCTGGCCCAGGTGTTAAGGACTTTGGCCATGCTGTTGAAAAGGAACTTTGTGAAGCCAGCTTGGGGAAGCTAGGTGCGGCCAAACCCAGTTTATCAAAAGACGCTGTTGTTCTTGACAAGGGCGTTGAGGACTTCTCAGATCTAGAAGGAGACTTCCTTGGACTTGATGATGCAGCTGATGTTTCATGCGTAAGAGCCAAACTGATACCATGCATGATATTTGAGGGAGACATTTCCGGCAAAACTGATGCATCTCCAATTATCACTTCTGCTGTGCCAATTGTTACTAGGGGTGCTTCATCAAGAGTAACCACAGGAGGTTCTTCGAAAGTTTCCACTGGCTGTTCCGGAAATAGAATTGGTGGGTCAAGTATTAATTCAGGAGTGTCTGGGATGGTGACTCCAGACAATCGTTCACCACGGACAGCAGGAGATTTTGGCGAAAGTGTAGGAGGCCGAAGACGATTTTCATTCTGAAATCAAAAGAATTAAATTAGTATGATTACATTTTTCTCGAATATAATACCTGATGAGTAAGCACCAATTGTATTATTATACTGAAGTTATTTAAGGCACAATTTTTCTGTTCTAAATGCAACCTTACAGAACAACCATGGGTGACAATGGGTGTAGTTTCAACACATTAACCTTACACAAGAAATCCGAATGACATCTGGCAACACTGCACAATGTCTGTGGGCCATGTGGGCTTCAAGCACAAGCCACACTATCTATGTATTAGTCCTTAAAGCGAGCCTTACAGTTTACTCACCATATATCTCTCTTCTCCTGTAAGCAAAGATGCAGAAACTCTGTCAACAGATGGTGAGCCTGGGGGAGTTTTCAGATTAGGACATACCATGGATATGATGTGTCCAATATCACGTAAAACCACTTTTGGAACCTGAAAAAGGTCAAGAAGAAGGGGCTAATACATGAACTTTCAAAAAATATTTAAGAGATTGAAGTGTAATTAAATTCCAAGAATGGCAAAATGAACCTTACCATATTTTTCCGCTTGTCTCCATCAGGTAGTTCTAATCGTTTTCTTTTCCTTGGTTTGGGTTGACAATCAAAATCAAAGTACTTTTTGGAGGGTCTATTCCTGATAACATTTGTCATATTCAAAGCTGCAAGAACTTTGCTTGCAGCTTTATTAAAATCATCACTTGATTTACGCTTGCGTTTGAGTTTGAGTGGTGGATCAGAGGAAGAACGTTTCTCAGATGAATGAATGGACACAGGAAGAGATGACAATTTCTTTGATTGGAAAGATTTCTGGGAAGAATTCAATTTAAAATCAGGAAGGGGCATGGCAGGATACTTGTCCAAGTAGCCAGGACGAGACTCTGACGCATGATTGTTTACATTTGGAACGGAGGAAGACTTGGGCTTGGAATGGAATGGGTTGCTTTCAATGTGTGTTGAATATGAAGGGATGATGGTTGACAAAGCAGTGTCCTTCCAAACCAAGTCCGGCTCACATTGCCACGGATCCACTCGCGTTCCTGAAACATAACACAAAGTTGGTGTCAACCAGAGTCAGGATCCTCCATGACACTGACACACGATTTTCGAGGTTATCCGAGTCCCAGCTGAGTGCGGGAGGGGAGCCTAGCGTCGCCGGGCCGGGCCATAGATGCCGTAGTGTCTAACCTCACACATGGTACACAGGAGGAGGGGTCGTCATAGTACGAAGCAGCAAACAGGGGTTGACGCCGCGTCAAGACGTAGATATTAAGGGAGGAATTCGATCATGGAATGTTTCCCTAGACTGGCATGCAATAATATTACACAACTGAGCGTAGAAATGACGGTAAGAAACATGATGAAATCGTGAAACGCGGCACACAGAAAAGTGTACGAAACTGCTGGGACGTCGTTGAGCTCTACTCACAAGAGAAGCAGCAGCATTAAAATAAGTCTTGTTTGAAACACATTTTGAAACATGTGTACTTACGAGCCATTGTTATTCAATTCACCGGGAGGACTTTGTCACATAAACAACAACATTAACCCACAAAAATGTAAACAGATGGTGAGTGCTGACAACCTCGACGAAAATCCACTAGTGTCCATGTTTTCCGTGAGGTCGTACATTCTCAACGCCGTAAGAGGGCTGTCGTAAGTTCATGAGTGATGGTGACAGTGTGTGGTGGAAATGACAAGCCATCTTTTGCCCTTTACGCAGGTTTCCGGCCCGGTCCATTTTAAAGCTACCGCGTTGACCAGCCTGAGTGGCGGCAAGAGGGATCGGCAAGGCCGAGAGTCCCGCGTACTTTTAAACATATGCGCAGAACAGAACACGACGAAGCGAAGCGGCCGACAGTGCCACCGTCGATAACGCCATCCCAGCACAATTTCAGCCATCGTACTAAGAGAGAAGCTAAAACCAACGCTCTAATGTACGGGAAAGCGGTTAAATTCTCAAACGAAAAGGGGAGGGGGACGTGATATTACACCGATAAGGAGAAAGATAAACTGTTGTTACGACTGTACTGTCATCTTCCGCCCGGTCCGTACCGTACGCCAACAACAAACCGTGGTCTAAAAGTCGCACGAAAATCGCTTCGCGTAATGATACATTTGCGTGCAGGCATAGTTAGAAACACAATCACAATATGTTCCTCCGAAATAATTTTTCCCCCGTCAACAGAGGCGTTTTTTCCACCGTTTTTTTTTTTTTTTTTTTTTTGGGGGGGGGGGGAGTGTACGCCGGTCATACAGGCCGTATTTTTGTAACCTCGCCCCTCTGCTTTATCTCACCGCTTATCGATTGTCAGCACCCACGTGGGGGACGTGCCCCGCAGTCTCCTACGAATAAGTTTAAATTTAAACGCGCTAGGAAGGGGGGGGGGGGGAGAGTTTACAATAAACCAGACACAGTGCCTAACTCTGTCTAACGGTGGCTGCCTAATCTCTCGGAGCCTGTTGTAGTTAGTTGACGTCGCCATCCGCTTCACTTGCGCTCAACCCGTTTCCTTTCCTCTCTTCCAAAACATTCTCATACTTTTCCCTCCAACACCGCAATGCCTTGTTACTGGAGAGAGAGAGAGAGAGAGAGAGAGAGAGAGAGAGAGAGAGAGAGAGAGAGAGAGAGAGAGAGAGAGAGAGAGAGAGAGAGAGGGGGGGGGGGGGTCTGGGAGTGAATCAGCCGATCACGTGTTCGAAGTTGAAGTTGTGTACCCAGGGCAATTGAAACCGGCAACACACACACACACACACACACACACACACACACACACACACACACACACACACACACACACACACACACACATTCACACAACGCCAGTACAGAGCTGACACACTGAGAAAATTTTTGGCTCTGGGCACAGGACGTTTAGTCCCCAGGCCGAAAGTCTGGGAACGCACTAAACGATTAGCGCCAGGCACTAAACGATTAACGCTTGTGTCTAGAGTTTTGCTCCCGTCCTACGGATTAAACGTTTTAGATGTAGGGTCCAGGTGGAACGCACAAAACTACCCTTTGGTCCAGGAGCCAAAGATTTTTCTCAGTGCACGTGCACAACGGGAACATTTTGATTCAATGGCTTCCGCCAAATCGGCATTTTTTCCTTTTCTTTCCAGGACTCGTGAAATAAGAGATACGTACAGCGAGGAATGAAGAGAGTAAAAGGAAACACTATCCAGCTCCGGTATAAATCTTTGTCTGCATAATGACGTAATAACCGACCGTTGCCCGCGAAACTGCTGCTGCAGCACTCGCTGTTTATTACTGCGAGAATGGCGTCAGGTACTCGATCTCAGAGAAGAATGCGAAAACCACAATAAAGACTGCGGAATACTAGAGACGACTCGTTTGCCATACGATATTCTTTTTCACGACCGCGCCCAGCTTGTCAATTACTACACGATCTGTAAAGAAGCGCGAGCGGCTGCTTCAGCGCCATCCGTCGCCCAGGCGGAAACCATGAATAATTTTCTGCAGAAGAAGAGAAACCCTCGGCAGCACGTCGCCGGCAAGTTGGTATTCTTTTGTAATGACGGAGGGTATTCCGAGATCCACCGCCGGAGTTAGATACCCGCGGTGCTTGGCCTTGGCACTCCCTTACGGGGGCCGCTCGCTATTCCTGGCCGGGCGTTATGGACGCCCCCCGCGCACACGCGACTAGTCCCCCCTGCACTCTCAAAAATTAATGCACGATTTAAGCATTCAATGCTTTAAGTTAAGCATATTTTATGCTTGAAACACCCAAAATCCCACACGCATATTATGCTTGATTGAAGCATATTATGCTTGATTGAGGGATACCGGGATAACATATGCTTGCCCCAAGAACACAATACGTGCCTCAAGCATCATACGCTTGTGTCAAGCATGCAGACGGTAGATGTACGCAGGTGATTGTTAAGTCAACAAAATCCCACAAGAATACACGATTCGCATCAAAATCGCTTTGAATCAACCGCACTCATTTTTTAGAGTGTGCCGGGTCTGGACTCGCGAGTCCGACGGCGTTCCGCACGGGAACTGCCGCGCCGGACGCGGGTTCGAGACACGGCGGAGCAGAAAAATCGGTGTGAGCACGCTTGGCGGGCTTATCGCTGTTGGTGAGTGTGCTGTTGTGGACGGGAGGTGGGGGGGGGGGGGGGGGGCTTCGGGCCTCTCTTTATATTATCTCATCCCGCCCTGCCGCTGCCGGCTCAGACGTGCCAAAAGCGACTAGACAAGCACTGAACCGAATTACGAGCGGGGGCTATCTCTCTTCCACTCGCATCACGCACGCCCGACAATGAACTTGAGAGCCGCCGGGAAGTCTCTGTGGCCCCACAGGGCCCCACAGGGCCCCACAGGGCCCCACAGGGGGCTGGCGCGTGCCGCACAGACCCGCATCTGCAGTGAAGAGTCTAGGATGGAGGCGTGAGAACGGAGAGCAGTTCGTGGAGGCGAAGGCGGCGAGTGCGGGTTTTATTTCGATACGTCAGTCAGCTCTCGGCCGCGGAGTCGGCGAGTGCACAGGCCCAGCGCACCCGGTCCGCGCCTCAGCCGGGACCACCTTCAGGGACCACCTATTGTGCCGTTATCGAATTCGATAATAATCCGCGCGGCTTATCATTATCGTTAATTTAGACCGGTCGCGGCGCGTACACTACGCTGCACACGCGAGATAAGGCCGGCCGGGCAGCGGCTGACATTTCGCCGCTGCCGCTACCGCTGCCGCTACCGCTACCGCTACCGCTGCCGCTACCGCTGCCGCTACCGCTGCCGCTACCGCTGCCGCTACCGCTGCCGCTACCGCTGCCGCTACCGCTGCCGCTACCGCTGCCGCTACCGCTGCCGCTACCGCTGCCGCTACCGCTGCCGCTACCGCTGCCGCTACCGCTGCCGCTGCCGCTGCCGCTACCGCTGCCGCTACCGCTACCGCTGCCGCTACCGCTGCCGCTACCGCTGCCGCTACCGCTGCCGCTACCGCTGCCGCTACCGCTGCCGCTACCGCTGCCGCTACCGCTGCCGCTACCGCTGCCGCTACCGCTGCCGCTACCGCTGCCGCTGCCGCTGCCGCTACCGCTGCCGCTACCGCTACCGCTGCCGCTACCGCTGCCGCTACCGCTGCCACTACCGCTGCCGCTACCGCTGCCGCTACCGCTGCCGCTACCGCTGCCGCTACCGCTGCCGCTACCGCTGCCGCTGCCGCTGCCGCTACCGCTGCCGCTACCGCTACCGCTGCCGCTACCGCTGCCGCTACCGCTGCCGCTACCGCTGCCGCTACCGCTGCCACTACCGCTGCCGCTACCGCTGCCGCTACCGCTGCCGCTACCGCTGCCGCTACCGCTGCCGCTACCGCTGCCGCTGCCGCTGCCGCTACCGCTGCCGCTACCGCTACCGCTGCCGCTACCGCTGCCGCTACCGCTGCCGCTACCGCTGCCGCTACCGCTACCGCTGCCGCTACCGCTGCCGCTACCGCTGCCGCTACCGCTGCCGCTACCGCTGCCGCTACCGCTGCCGCTACCGCTACCGCTGCCGCTACCGCTGTCGCTACCGCTGCCGCTACCGCTGTCGCTACCGCTGCCGCTACCGCTGCCGCTACCGCTGCTCGCCCCGTCTCCCTCGCACTGCCGCGGCCGAATGCGGCCGCTAGACAGAGACAGAGCGAGGCGAGATAGGCGGCCGGACCGGCAGCCGCAGCCGTTCGTCCTCATGCCCCCGATGGGGCCGCGTCCGAGGGCAAGTGCGCGGCTGTCTCTGTCGCACCCGGCCGGCGGAAGGCGAAGGAGCGACAGAGACAGGAGCTGCAGCGCGGGGTGGCAGCAGCAGCAGCAGCAGCAGCAGCGCGGTGAAGGTGACAGTGACAGGCGCTGCGGCATGGTTTGGCGCGGGCCCAAGTATTTAACACACACAAACACGTACGAGTAAGCCTAGGCGTACGCCGGCTCTCCCCTCCCCCCGTACGCCCGTACCGTAGCGTACGTGCGGGTAACCTCTGCCTCCTCCTCGCCGGTCTCCATCGCTCTCCTCACGGTCGCTTAGCTCTCTCCTCTGCCCCGCCCCGCCCCGCCCCGCCCCGCCCCTGCTTTCACGTTTCCGCACTGCCTCCTCGCCAACCGCCGTCCGCCAAAAAAGAAAAATTCTTTATTTACGTCCCTTCCGCCGGGAGCCCCGTCATAGAGTCCTCCCGTCCTCGCCGCTCCGCCATCCGAAGGCCGCCGCCGTCCTCCGAGCCTCCGTCGTCACCGTCCTGCCACTTCCGTCCCGTCGGCCAACACAGAGCCGCCGCCTCCCCGCCCCGCGACCCGACGCGGCACCAGACGCCTGCGGGCGGCCAGGGTAGGCCAGCCCGCACGGCACGCGTGCCCGAGGCCGACCAGGGCTGCCTACCCAGCAGGCGGCATAGGCGCTGACCTGAGGGCTGAAGGCTCGCCGACGGGTCCCTCACTCATGGAGCAAGCGTACCATGATTTAAAATTGCAATTTGACTTGGTAATTTAATTCCTGATTTTTTTTTGCTGACTATTCCTTGTTTATCTCTAGTTTTTCCAATTTTTGCAAAAAAAATTCTGACTTTTTTCCTTTTTATTTTCTGACTTTTATCATGGGCCTACATTGATTTTTTTTTTTGAGTGAGGGATCGGGCTCCCGGTTCGCGCTTACGTACTCACCGCCCGCCAGCCGTTACGTTGTATCGTGCACGGACCCAAACTCGCTCTCGGTGCTGGGCCGGTCCTGTACAGTCCAACCCGGCTGAGCAGCGCGCATTCGTGCCTGGATCCAGTCGTGAAAATACATTTGGGAGGCGTGGCACGGCGTAGTAGTACTCAGCCCGGCAGAACACGATGCATTGAAAATGAAGTAATCATGTAAATGAGGATGAGCGAGCATGTGCGGCTGGACCTGCTCGGCGAGAGAGAGAGAGAGAGAGAGAGAGAGAGAGAGAGAGAGAGAGAGAGAGAGAGAGAGAGAGAGAGAGAGAGAGAGAGAGAGAGAGAGAGAGAGAGAGAGAGGGAGAGAGAGACGGTAGCAGGCGTCTGTCAATTCGTAGGGCACTCGTCCTGAAGACCGAAAACGGACTATGACCGAATGACACGGGAGCCGTGTAAGATGGATTTTCGTGTCGGAAGGTACACGCGGGGTCAGGCTGCGAAAATTAACGGTCACGTAAACACACCGCCGCCTCCGAGTTTGTCATAGACGGCGTTCACAAGGCTCACCGAACGCCGCCGTCGTGAGGTCTGTGTCGTGAGGGGCCCATTTTTCGAGCCGGCCGCGCACGCCGGCCGCCTCGTCCGTATCCCCTGACGTGTCAAGTATGGTAAGTTAGCAGTAACGTGTAGAGAATACGCGGCAGAAGAGCGAGTCGGCCCACGCCGGGCGCGCCAGACCACGCCGGGCCGGGTCCGAGGTGGCCAAGGTCGCGCACGCCTGCCTAGGCCGTCATCGTGCTACTGGTGCTCTGGAGGGCGCGGGCGGCGCGGGCCTCCGTCCGTGAACACGGAGTACACTGAGTACTCATCATCATAGAGTACTCCGAAGAAGCCCACGAAACGGAAGTGTGTGAAAAGTCACAGGACGCAAGCGAAGTATGAGAAATCGCGTTCCCTCCCAGCAGAGTAGCTCGACTTGTGTTTTCCCCTCCAGATACACGCACTACGCACTGCCTATCTTGCTGGCTGTGAGTCAATGTTTGCTCATAGTGCTGCCTTCCTTAACGTAGCTAAGCAAAGTCGCTGCGGATATCCATGACAAATATGGAGTCTAGACGATAAATAATAATAAAAATAATAATAAAAGGAGTCGTTTCAATTCTACTTGCATTAAATCGCTGACAGGTGTCACCTGCTCCGGTCACACACGTGCCGGCCGATCGTGCATTAGGCTCTGAACTTGACTTGTCAATATCACGGATCGTTGTGAAGTGTCTCCGTTTTCGGCGAGGCCCTCGAACCTTCTTCATAATGACAATTGTGTCGATCGGAGCTCAGCGTCGCCCGGATAGTCTCCTATCTCATATCAGCAATCCCAGAAGGAATCTTCCGTCAGGGATCAGAGGGACCCCCACGTACCACGTGACCCCGCGGCGCACGGGCCGCCAACAATAAGTCGATATCACGCGACGGCATTAAATAAAAGCAATCGCACTCTCGCAAAAGTCAAACGGCGAAACGATTGAAACTTCTTTAGTTTATTGACTAAGATGTCTGTAATAAGTCTCCCACTACACCGAACTCTGGGATTGCGCGGGTCACATTTCGTCCGACTCAGCGCCCCAGTTTGAAAAACAACAGCGCGGCGCTTTGATTAATACACACACACACACACACACACACACACACACGCACGCACACATACGTGCGATTTATGGGACCGGCTCGGGACCGTATTATTTTGATCGCAGCTGATAATTCCATTTGGTGAACCGATTCTACAACGTTCTTCAGGTCTCCTCCGAAGAGCAAAGCACCATACGCGTATGCGAACACACACATGCTATGTACGATTTATCAGATCTCGCTGACACGTGCGAACCTGACCCCCCCCCTTCCCCCCCCCCCCCCCCCGCCCGAACCCTTTAATCCCGCACCGAGAGGCCATACCTTGCCACACACGAGGGAGGCTGTCGCGTTAGCGTGTGTGGCGTTATCTGTTTTCGCTTTGTAGACAGACTGGGACCAAACCCCGTCACCAGTGTACCATACCCGTGCGAAGGAAAAAAAGCCAATCAGAAAAAAAAAGACTGCTGAAGAGGCGTTATAGTAATTTTTGTTGTTCGCCCTTAGCTTTTTTTCCCCTCTCTTCGAGATATGAAAGTGATTGTAAATGAATATAAGAAGGCCGCTCAGCGGATTAAGGGATGGTGACCGAACAAATTCAGTTTGTCGACGCAACTCGAAATCGACAATCGCCGCAACACACACAGCCAAGTTGCGGATTTTCTTCAGGGAAGCAAAAGAAACACACTGCCGTTCCCCCCTCCCCTTCCCTCGCTGACCTTCCATTTGAGCTCCGTGCGCTTTCAAAACCTCTCCAGCGCGCCTCTCCACACTTCTCCGAGCAGAGTAGAGTGCTCCAGTGCTCCCCCATATCCCTTACCGTGCGGCGTACTCGCTCGCGGTGAACCGGTTTCACTTCGCGCGGCCGCAGAGGCGAGCCCTGTTCGAAAATGTGTGTGCAACCAGTATGCGCTTGCGCTTCGCCCTGCCTGAGATTCTCGACTTGCCAAAATAAAATAAAGAAAGAAAACAAGACTCGAAGGAAGCAATGTATGCAACGCGGCGTATTCCCTAAGATTCCCCAAAATTGAAAAAAAAAAAAAAAAAAAAACTCGAAGGAAGAACCGCCGCAAAACTGATGAAAGAGTCCCCTGAGAAGTCTGCGAAATAGGAGACTTAGGAAATCCACGAGAGGCAAATAGATGCTCGGCCGTGTTTACGATCGGCGCTAAGAAACAGAGTCGGGCTCTGCCTCCGCCTAACCATAAAAGGAATCGAAATAGCGCAGCCGGGCGCAGCGCGGCGCAGCGGCGGCGCGGGGAGGGTGTTTGCCCAAAGCTTAGGAGGTGTTTCCCGCTTCACACCCTGTTCACACCTTTTGCTCAGAGTCTAGCGCCATGCCGTGTGGCCGCGTCTCACACACACACACACACACACACACACATACATACATACATACATACATACACACACACACACACACACACACACACACACACACACGGGCACAACTAAAGTACCACGACCACAACAACAGAACGGTGAGAGGAGAAGGGGAAGGGGGTGGAGGAGGAGGAGAAGGAGAAGGAGGAGGAGGAGGAGAAAGAGGAGGAAGAGGAGGAGGAGGCGGCGGCGGAGGATCCAGGCCAAGCAATAAGAAGGAAGAGGCAACAATACCGCGGCTCAACGCCAGACGGCCAACTTTGCTTCGCAAGTGAGCTGGAAATAACTTAAATTCGTAGTGTTCCGGGACACAAAGTAAGTAGTCTGCAGCACCATGGCCCCGTGGCGGGCCATCCCAGCGCACCCGAGCGTGGCGGGGCTGCCTACCTGCACGGGGCTCACCGGAGCAGCCAGTCCGTGCGATACGGCGCCTGCTGGGTAGGCAACCCCGACCTCTGCAACGCATGCGTGTCTTGCGGGCTGGCCTGCCCCGGCATCCGCAGGCGCTCGGTGTGGATAGAAATACATTTTGCGCGACGATTTTGTCACTGCCTTTGCGTGTGACCACAGGTTGTTGGTCTTAGTGTTGTTGTTGTTTTTGTTGTTGTTGTTATCATTACTTCTTTTGCCGAGGGTTGATTTATTGCGGGCGGACTCCGCACGCGGCCACTGGAGTGGAAACTCTTCGACGCCCCGACACTTTCTGACACTTCATATGACGCGGGTCAGGCTTGGCCTAATCGAGTGAGGGGGGATGGGAGGGGAGAGTGAGGGGGGAGGGAGGAGGGCGTAATTTGGCAACATAGGAGGTGTGCCCTATGGTCCCTTCCGGCCTGGGTACATAGTGTGGCGTGGCGGTCTGCCCGCCTGACGGTCTTGTCGTCTGCTCGCCCGAACGGGCAGAGCGCAGAGTCTGCTTGGCTGTGAGCCGGTATGGCTGCCCGGCCCGGCCAGAGCGCTGTGGTGGTGGCGACCTTGACTGGGTCCTGGGGCCCCGCCCCGCCCCGCCCCGCCCCGCCCCGCCCCGCCCCACCCCGCCCCGCGCGTAGCAAAGCCAAGCAAAGCGTGAGAGGCACCAGCAAAGCCCCGGCCCAAAACGTTCTCCAAAACAAAACAACAACAAATTAAAGCCATAACCGTGCTCGGCCCGATCCTAGGCTGTCTCCGGCCCTCTGTCTTCGTGGTCTTGACCAGCCGCCGTGGTTCAGCGCGGTCTTCCGAGCCCTTTTATGGTTCGCGCAGATCGTCTGGGAGGCTCTGGTGACCAGGGCGGTCAGCAGCGCCTGGGAAGGAGTCCGTCGTCCGGAGGGCCGCGGCATCTGGGGGAACTGGTCAGCCGGGGTCAGCGAGTGCCGGGGTAGGTAGGCCAGCCCGCTCGACACGGCTGCGTGCAAGGCGTCACGGTTGCCTACCCAGCCGGCGCCATTGGTGCCCTGGGTCTGGCCTCTGGCCCGGTAAGCTGACTCCCCGGATGCGGGATCCTCTTTCCTCGCCCGGCCCCCGGCCGACTCGGGCCGACTCCGGCTCGAATTCGAGCCCCGAACATCTCCGTCAGCCGTCGCATCAATCCACTCGATGCCAAACTTGGCCGAGGGGATTTCCGCCACCGACAACGAGAACGACGAAAAACAAGTCTCAGACGCGACGGCGACCCGGGGGGCGTTTTTACAATGGCGCCACGCGTCAGAGTGCTGAGCTTACAACGGGGATCCTGTTCACCCCGTGCTCTCTCTCTCTCTCTCTCTCTCTCTCTCTCTCTCTCTCTCTCTCTCTCTCTCTCTCTCTCTCTCTCTCTCTCTCTCTCTCTCTCTCTCTCTCTCTCTCTCTCTCTCTCTCTCTCTCTCTCTCTCTCTCTCTCTCTCTCTCTCTCTCTCTCTCTCTCTCTCTCTCTCTCTCTCTCTCTCTCTCTCTCTCTCTCTCTCTCGTGTTTGTACGGTTCCGTCAGTGTCCGCGGTTTACTCGTCCTCTTCCTCTCCTCTGAATAAAACAGATTAATCTGACGTTTTTGTTCGCCACGCGGAGGCGTTCTTGCGTCTCGCAGCTTGCTCGAGCCAGATATTTTTTTTCCAGCCACGTTAATCATTCATTTGGAATGAAAATCCGCATTGAAATTGTTTTTTCGTTTGTCCGCATCTGCTGGTTTTCCTGGCTGTCGGTGGCGAGCCCCTATACGGTGCGGAGATGCCGTCCCATTTCCATACCGGTGCGACAACGCGCAGCCGAAGGCGACAGGGCGTGCGTCAGCCGGCCGAATACACCGCGGTCACGGGTTCGAGTCCCCGTAGCGGCCGAAACACACACCCGCTGCCTGGTCCGCATTAATTCCCTTTTTCAGCCGCGCGGACTCAGTTGGCCACACTGATGCGGTGGCCGTGTGCAGGGGGCGCCGGCGACATACACCGGGCTGGCCACGCGCGGCCACGACACGCCGCCACGCGTCCGACGACACCCGTCGCATGTAGATGGGTGAGTCAGCCGCACCCACTCCCCACTGCACACGGTTCGGCAGGGCGGTCAACTGTACTACCGTAAGGGTGGCCAACTGTACCGCCACGAGGGCAGGGCACTGCAGGCAGAGACAATTATACTACAAAGGCACAGCAAAAAAAAGAGGGGAATATGCAGGGGGAAAAAACTGTCAGGAAGAACAAAGTAAACGCGAACAAACACAGCACGGTCTGCGCAGCATTTGAACCCCATCAGCTGCCATGGCACCCAACATGATATGCTCATAAATGCCAGTCTTGCGAGCAGAACAGAGAAGATCTTTTGCTTTGTGTCAGTGTGGTGCCAGCCTTGGCTAGCTACCTAATGAAAAATCATATCAAACTTTGTGGCTTCAAATCCACAGACAAACTTGCTTCAACAAGAATAAAACAGTATCAACACGACATTTCCCCCGCAGGAGACACCACCTCTATATCATTTCTTCTCCAACTCTTGGGAGTGGAAGCATTTTCACGACGCGCTCCGCCGGGATGCGACAGATAACGGTCTCGACTCGAAGACTATATTCTCACATGCCGCAGCACGTGAGTCAATAATTATTTATCATTACGACTAGCGACACATGATTGCTTTGGAGCGCGAAACGCAAATATAAGTAAAGGCAAAGGCGGCGAAACCTCACTTGTCTGCCAGTTGGCGATCTGAGCACAATTTGCTCTTGAATATGGTCGTGCCCTCCCCTCCCCTCCCCCGTCCCTCCATCGGCCTGGACTTGGACGGCGTCCAGACCAAGCAAAGCAAAGGTATGACGTAACGATATTATGACCGTAGAAAAGAAATTTGGCAACACGGAAAGATGATGGTGGCGCTGGTTGCCACTACATTGGCGAGCACAGAGCTCGAAGGACGAAGGCCAGAGCCAAACGCCAGCCCTGCCCCCCTCCTCTCCCCCCTCTCCCTTTAATTTTGGATGGCGACGCGCTACGGCTGGATACGGCCACTACTACCTCTCTCTCTCTCTCTCCCCCCCCCCACCCCCTTAGAGGACGTAAACACCTCTGCTTCTGTCTCTGTCGCACTCTAATTCATCGCAGGAATGCGTGCGCAAGAGAGAGAGAGAGAGAGAGAGAGAGAGAGAGAGAGAGAGAGAGAGAGAGAGAGAGAGAGAGAGAGAGAGAGAGAGAGAGAGAGAGAGAGAGAGAGAGAGAGAGAGAGAGAGAGAGAGGAGAGAGAGAGAGAGGGGGGGGGGGAGAGAGAGAGAGAGAAAGAGAATAAAATAATTATAGAGAGAGATGGAGGGATTCGGCATGGCTCCTCTGCGGCGGCCCGCGGAACCCCAAAATCAATGCAGCCAACGTTTGTCGCTTAAAGCCTCTGAATGAGGGGGGAGGGGTGGGGGGACTTTTATAATACTTCGTACACAACCCTATAATACCTCTTAAAATACTTTAGACAGTAACGTTTATCGGATTTTTTTCACCCACCGCCTAAAATATAGGCAATTTCCTATTTTTTTAAAAGTTTTTTTTTTTTAAACTGAAGTTGAAGTTGGAATGAATGAAAACAGATACCCTACCTGGTTAGGACATCCATCCCCGGCCCCGGTGCGCGGTGCGCTCCGTCTGAGCTCAGGGTGTGGTCAGCCCTTTGGTCCCGCAGTGTACTTGGATTGTGATAATTTCTATCTTTATCGTCTTCTTTGAGAGGCGGAGAAATAATGCCGCAAGAAATAAAGCGGGACGAGATTATACGGAAGAGATAATAAAAAAAACTTTAACTTAAAACTTTAACTTAAAACTTTAACTTAAAACTTTAACTTTAACTTTAAATGCTTTTTAGAAGTAAAGTAAAAATGAAGAGCATTTGCGACCCTATACTAATTAACTTTCAAATACAACATGGAGCACCTCGTAATACTTCCAGTACTTTATAATACCCTATAATACCTTATAATACCTGCAGTACTTACAATACCTCGTAATATAGTACAGTACTTCGTACACGGCTCAAGCAAGTCCGCAGGAGGAAGGGGGCGGAGAGGCGAGGGCAACGGAGTCCGTTGTTGTTGTTGTTGTTGTTGTTGTTGTTGTGGTTGTGTGTGTACGTAGCAAGGTGCGAGTGAGAACGCGGGCATAATGTGGGGGATCAGGGCGTGGAAGTGGGATGGGGATATTTATATGTGGTGAAGGGAGGGGGGGGGGGGGGGGACGTGAAGGCGGCGGTAACATTCCTTCCCGTGAACCCCGGGAAGTACATGGGAAGGGAGTGAAGGGGAGGGGAGTGAAGGGGAGGGGAGTGAAGGGGAAGGAGGGCAGGAGGAAGAGGGAGGGAAGCGAGGGCGGTGCAGGCCGAGTAGTATTACGCACACGTATATACCACCAGACCACTCCCCCATCCACAGCGTTTGTGGTGCTGTGCTGGAGTATGAGAACGTTTGGCCCGCTTTCGCACAGTCCCCCCCCCCGTACGCGTCCGCTCCCAATACAAACGGCAGAGGCTTGAACGCCATGATACTGTCACTGCTGTGTCGCCACACAGTGACGACCCCACAGGGACCGTTCAGAGGAACCGTTCGTAACGCCGCTTCCCGAATTTCTCATCTCCGACGAATTTCTCATCTCGCTCCTCCCGCGCCTCTCCAGGAGGCGGCGGTTCTTGAGAGGACCCATACGAGCGTTGGGCACTCAGTTGGAATGCCGACCCTCCTCCCCCTCCCCGCTCCCCCTCCCCTCCCTATCCTCCCCGCTCCTCTCCCTTCCCTCCCTCTCTCCAGGGGCTCCGCGGACATGAAAGAACCGACTCCCAGTTTTGGGCGCGGGGGAGGGAGAGGGGATAGCAGCTGCATCGGGAAGGGGAAGGGGAGTGGAGGCGAAAGGAGAAGGGGGAGGGGGAGGGGGGGGGCGGCGTCGAAGGACGATTCGGTTGGGATTTCGGGGCCGCCGAAGCGCTGACGGCTCGGTGACCTTCCCCGACCTTGCGGCTGCCCCGGCTGTCATTGTAAACAGCATCAAATGCAGGGTGAAGAGAAGGGGGTGCGTGAAATGCGTAGCACATCGCGGATGTTGTCAAGATACTTATTTTTAGGACGAGGCGGTTTCAATGTCGTGTGAATGGCCGTAGCGGTGAAGGTGACGCCGGCAGGGCCGGCAGCAGGGTGTTTTGCCAGTGTCTGCCGTTCCGCGTACGTGGCCACACGCGTAGCGTGACTTTTCCTGAATTTTTCATAATTTTTTTTTTGCTGTGTTTTGATGTTTTTTTTTGCAAATTTTATCAATTTTGGGCGAATTTTTCTGCTTTCGCTGAAGTTTTCAAGATTTGCTGAATATTTCGATTTTTGCTTAATTTTTCAATTTCTGCTGTATTTTTCCGTGTTTTTATTCCAGTTTTTCCTGATTATTCAGACAGTGTTCATTGGTTTTTTTTTCCAGCAGCGCACCGCGGTCCAGGTAAAACGCGCGTTCCGGGAGATACCCCGCTCTCGAGTTGGCTCGAGATATCTCGATTTATCTCGAGTGGCCGGGCGCTCGAGCACGGGGTTTACTGTAACTGTTGTGGGGCCGCGCTTAACGCAAACGTCTCTCGAGTAGCGCTGTAGTAGCAGCTCCTTTCCTCGGACGGCGATCTGCATTGTGCATCGCTTTCGACAAGTTTATCGGGCGGCACGGCACTTGCCTAGTCGGCCATTGTATTTAAATGTCTCAATGAAACTTGCAAATGGCGTGGCGGTGGGGGGGGGGGGGCCTCCGTGTAGGGCGCGCTCCGGCCTAGAGCTGCGTGGCTGAGGCCCTTAAGCCCGCCCGGCCCGGCACTTACACATTCCATAGAAAACGATTCCATTCATGAGAATGTGGTCGGTACTCACGGGCCGCGCCGCTTTTCAGTGTCAAGAGCGCATAGTAGTTTCCGGTCGGCGTCTCACTGGCCGCGGCCAGCACTCGAGGGCGGGGTGTCTCACTGGCCGCGGCCAGCTCTCGAGGGCGGGGTGTCTCACTGGCCGCGGCCAGCTCTCGAGGGCGGGGTGTCGACCGGCGTCGCTTTGGCAGAGGTAGGCGCGCGGTCGAAGGGCACTACCCGGCACAACCATGCGTTTCGTAACGAGCTTCCGATGTGCCCCCGGCCCGGCTCGGAATAGAACGCACGACGTGAACAACGCGTGTACAGGGTCAAAAATCGCCCGCCTCGGTCGGTATTTGAACCCCTGAACCGGGGAACCAGCTTGCGCTAAATCATCGACTGAAAAATAAAACCTGCAAATTAGTGGCGGAGGACTTGTGCGAGGGGTCTCTGATTGGCTTGATGCAAGCGTACGAAAATTCAAATTCAAAATTTTAATTTTGGATTGAATTTTTTTTAAAATTCTGATTTTTCCAAGTTACTGAATTTTTATTATCTCTTTCCTGACTTTCAATAACGATTTTTTTTTCTGACTTTATTATAGGGTGCACATTGATCCTTTTTGTTTTTAGTGACGGACCCCTCTCTTGTCATGTGAGTGGGAAGCTTTGATGCGCTCGAGCCCGGGGTGTCCTGCGGGGACGGCATTTGGGAACACCCTGTAGCCGCGTGAGTCCGGGGGGTCCGGGGGCACCTGCAGCGCGGCTGCAGCCGGTGGCCGTGCCGTGGCCGTGCCGTGGCCGCCTGCGTGCTCACGGGTCCGTGGGTCCGTCCTAAAGCCAAAAGAAAGACGAGACACGCCCGCTACGGCGGTCGGGTGGCTGTTTCAACCGACGTTGCCAGATCGCGCGAAATTTCTCGCCTGCGCGCGCGCACACACACACACACACACACACGCACACACACACGCACACACGCGCACACGCACACACTCAGGCTTGGATATGGACGTAGTACGCCTGCTTTGGTGTCCATACAAATGACGTTAACACCGTCTCAGATACTAACCCCGGTCTCGAGCGCGCAGGGTACACTTTTATCTAAATCCCGGCATGCTGCCCTTTTATTGGACCACCGGAGACCGCGCGGGTCTCAATTAGGATTGGAACGCACTCGCACCAACCACTGATGGGTGGTACGGAATTTGTGAACGGCCCCCGCACGGCTTGTGGGGGCAGCGGGAGCAGCGGGAGCGTGACGGAGAGTGACAACGGAGTCAGGCTGCCCGGCGCCGGTGGCGACGCTAGGCTACGCGACGCCGCGCACGCATACACACACACACACACACACACACATCCACACACACACGCGCGCGCGCACGCACACGCACGCACACACACGCGGGCGTCGGGACGCCGGGACGGGACGGCGTGAGGGCTCGGCCCGGCGGGGGCCCGCCATGGGAGCCATGGGCTGCCATAGGCCTGGCCAAGTTACGCACGCCACTACCGCCGCTGCTGCCGCCACCGCTGCTGCCGCGCGGTGGGTCCGCTGGCTACGCACCAGCCGAGCCGAGCTACGCACAGCACGAGGGGGACGGGGGGCGCGGGCCAGGAGGAGGGGGGGGGATCAGCTGTCCCTACTACTCTTAGCGCGTACGCGCCGCAGCGGGGCCCCTGGGCCCCCTCGGGGGTAAAAGGCTGCCTGCCCTGCGGGGGGCTCCCGAAGCCTCCCAGCGCCCGTGCCCAGGGCCCCAAAATGGCCGAAGTTGGGCCCTGGCTTTTCCAGCCCCACGAAGCCAGCAGCACAGAAAGGGAATTGATATACCATTTCATTCACAAGCGCGGGTCGGGGCCGGGGGGAGGCGGTGGGGGCGGTGGTGGCGGTGAGAGCTCCCCCTCCACGCCACCATTGATCCGACCTGCCCGGCCAGCCAATCGGAGCGCGCGTCTCACGCCGCCTGGGCCGCTCCAGCTCTTGATCAATGAGCCGCTCTTTTGTTCGAAAATCGCCGTTTTCGGCGGTTTTGAACGGCGATTTGGGCCGGTGGGGTCGGTTGGAGTGTACACGGGGTGCCGGGCCGTCCGTCTGAGCCGCGGCAGGCCGCCCAGGTCCGCCGGGGCCTCCAGATACCGCTGAAAAGCGAGTGCGTTTTGGTGGCGCCCGGGACCCAGGCAGAACCCCCCCCCCCTCCCCCCTCTCCTCCCGTAGTGAGTCCGTCCCACTCGCTTCAGCTGACCGAGGAGGGAGCCTCCTCTCCGCGCCTCCGCTGCTCCGCTCCGCTCGGCTCAGTCAGTAGGAATATGTCGGGCAGGCAGAGTGGCGGCACGGTCCGGACGGCTCCCTAGCCCCCGTCGGCCCGCACCCGCGCTACACTTGTGCCCGCGCCCGGACATGGCCCAGTGAGGGCGCCGCGGACCGGAAAATCGCGCCGGACTTCCCCCTGTCTGTGGAGAGATGGGCGTGTGAGCGTCGAGTGGTCGGAGAGTGTCTTGTGCGGGGCGGCTGGGCCTGCGCCAGACTGCGCGAGCACGGCTCTCAGCCCCGGTGGAAATATGCTCAAGTTCCTCACCCACAAGCTTAAGAACCACTCCCTGAATGAGGACAAGTCACCCGTGGACAAGGTACGGCGATGCCTGGGTCATGCGCCCAAGGTCAAAACCGGCTGCACGGGGCTCAGACCCGGGGCCCGGCCGGGGCAGGGCACTGTGCGCTACGCGGCTCGGCTCGGCTAGTGCCGCGCGACCGAAAGATGGCTGCCCGCTAGGCCAGCGAACAAAGGAAGGCCCGGGTTTGCGGGCCGTTTTCGGGGCGCGGAGTGCTTAATCGTGGCCAGCCAGGTGCTGGGCGCCGGCCGCCACATGCCGGCACGGCGGGCCTTAATTTTCGCACCTGTTTAACCGTGGTTAACCTGGCAGTCCGGGCCCGAGTGGAGCCGTGCAGAGCCGAGCGCGCTGCTCCGAGGCCAGACTGCTCGGCTGGGGGGCTGTCACCCGCCGCTCCGCTGGGAAGGGTTGCTCTAATGCCTCTTTTTCTGCATCGACAGGCTGACGAGATCCACGATTCGGGAACCGAGTCAGACGACGAAAACGTTCATCGTGAAGACTCAGAAATCAGTAAGTGGAGAGGCGTATTTTTTCCGCCTGGCCCGAAGGCCTACCGGTTAAGTCCCCGTTCGGCTGACGCTCGGTTCTGGTCGCTGTTTTAAGCCATCCGACGGCTCGCCGACTTCAGGTGCTCGCGATTTTCGCGAAGCACCGATTCTGCCATCAGGAAAGTGTTCCTGTGTGAATAAGTCGAATTTTTGAGCCGTACTTCCTTTGTCTTGCTTAGCGCTCAGAGTGGGGCCAATGCGACCCCCAGCAGAGAGGAAGGGTCGGCTGCTTTTGACAAATTTTGGGTTTTTAAGTCATGGACGTAGACTGTCAGTGCTCGGAACCGATTTGCTGCTGCTTTGTGATGAAAATCTGTGTAATTTCTTGATTCTTATGTGTCACTTGGTGCCGAATATCAGCTGCAAAGTGAGGTTATGTGATTTTTACCTCTCCCCACTGTGGCAGGGCAAATTTGCTTGTGGGGCTTTAATATTACTGGCTTGTGGGTTTTATGTGAAAGCTACTCATCCCTGCAATAATTTTATTGGGCTTCTATTTAATCCCACTATCTTGCCATGAGAAAAATCTTCAAATGTCTAGCCTCTGCTATCATCTTATCTGATATCTCAAAGTGATACTTCTCAAATGATTAAGTTTGCCTAACCAAAAGTACAGTTTTATATATGTGCATTATAACACACATGTACAGTTTTAGAACTGAAATTTGTTGTGCTCCCT